>AWOL01S0017123.1:0-12180 GCA_000715115.1 Nicotiana otophora
ATTATTTTTAAAAAGTACGTGAAAATAGTTTAATGATAGCTTATGTTATAAGTTTAAGTGATTACGATAATTTTGACTAATCTAATCAACAGTTAAATGAGATTTAGTATAGGGCAAACTAAATGAGATAAATGCAAAAAATAACGGACAATGTATAACAGAAAGCAGTAGAAAGTTTTATACAATTGGTGCATCACAAAACATGATAAATTATAATAGATGCGTCAGGGCGGCCACTACATGATATCAACCAGATCTAAACTAAGAGATATATGTATTTACAACAAAAAATAATGGTATATAAAACCTTACCTGTTTACGGGCAATGAATATATGACACATTTTTTTACATATTCTCTTTAACACTTAGTCATGGTTAAATGATATGAACTTTCACTTCAATTTATAAATTATTAATATTGTTCGGATTAAATTAGGTTCTGGATAATTTAAGCTGAGTATGGCTTAGGTTCAATCTTTGACCACTACACTATTTGTTTCTGCAGGTCAAATCATTTAAGAACTGGTTTCACAGTGGTCATCTTACAATTAGTTTTATTTAGAAAGATAAATGATTTCTAATTTTTATTATGAGACTTTAATGTAAACAATCAACTTTATCTAATTGAAATGTCAAAATAAAATCACAAAATATATTTAAAAATACAAATACATATAAACAAAAGTAATAATATTGGATATCTTGTATAATTACTTAAGTTTTATATAAAGTGAGGCAAGAAGGAGAGTGTGAGAGGAAGATATTGTTTATCCGAAAAATTAGATAACGTTAAATTTGTGTATGGTTCTAAGGATATGTGATACAATTTGATACAAATCGTATAGAGAGATAGAAATATGTGTATTCTTGACTATGAGAATGAGAATAGTGAGCAAAAAGAATGAATAAGATAAAGTAAAGCAAACACAAGGAGATATCTTTCAATATGAGAAGTGATCTTTTGTTACCGTGCATTCGGTTGCCTATGCTTACAAGGATTCCCCCTTTTATAATAGAGGGATCCTACTTTATTTATAATAAAATAAAGCATATAGTGGATGACCCATGATGAATTGTCTCTTCCTCGATTCCCGCCAAGATTCTCCCTTAGTGCGGTTGTAACGGTTCTTGTCTGTCAACTTGATACTAGCTCGAACTCGTTATTGGGTCGAGCCCTCGGTTTTGGCTTGAGTTCGACCTCCGGAATGGGCGTAGCGCATTTTCGACCTCGAAGCAATGCCTTGCGGATCGATTTGGTCACGGGCCCGATAAAAGTATCGAGTCGACTCCTCGATCAGCCTTCGGACTCGAGGCTCGTTTGTATTGTCTTCGGAACTCATCCCAAAATTCCACTCCAGTTGCTTACCATTCGAACTCGATCGAACGTAGGAAGGCCGAAATCTATTTCGACCGTATACAGATAGTCCTCTCGTTTCTCAGAAAGGATATGGTGAGAATCGATATGATTTTCGACGGTTCGATCGGGTTATAAGCTGGCGTTTTCACAGGACTCGATCATGACGTATGTGACAGATGTCCCATCGATTTAGTCTTTCAAGGTATTTAATACATGTCAGACGGTGGTCGGCTACCCCTAATATTGAACCGCCACGATGCAAGCCTATAAATAACCCCTCCATCTGATATTTACCACTTTTACGTCTTCACTCTTCCAAATTTTCTTACCCTTTCTCTCTATTTCGCCGCTTGTAGAGCCATCTATACCAGCGTTTGGTGTCATCAACTTTTCATCTTTTTTTGCCTTTCTTTATCTCATATCAATGGCCAAAACTTCGAAAACTGTACCTCCGAAGGAGATATCTTCTTCTTCACTGCCGTCCGGCGACAAGGCGCCGGTGGAGCCGCCTACCTATGAGTATGTTTCCGGCCTGTGTACTCTGAAGATCGATTTTAAGGTTGAGAATCCTTCATCTGTTCCGGGTCGATGTGAGCATGTGTCGATGTACATGTGCTCGATAATGGAGGGCCATCTCGAGGCTGTGAGGAAAGACTGCAACTGGGGTTCCGAGATTGTGTTGCAAATTCCCTCACCCGAAGAGAGTGTCATCACCCATGTGGAGGGGTTTTTAACTGTTTACACTTACCCCTTCACGTTGGGTCCTGTCGACCCGGTGATCATTGATTTTTGCAAAAGATATCAGGTCACCTTTGGTCAAATTCATCCCTCTCTATGGCATATAGTAACCTTACTTCGCTTCTTCTCCAACAAGGCCGGGGGGGCTGGATTGTTCCCTGAATCACCTCATACGATTGTATCTGCCTCAAATCTTTCGAGGACTAATCAGGTTTCATCGTCGGGCATCGAAGGCTTTGATGTCGAGCATCGACGAAGACAAGGATCATGGTTGGATGGGCCGTTATATCCGGGTGAGGACCCGTGACCTCATTCCGGAAAAGAAGATGTCATTCCCCGAGGAATGGAATTTCAACCGTAAGTGGTTTTCATAAGACGTTGCTTTTCGTATCTTTTTTCGATTTTATCTGATGTCTTTCTCCGATATACAGCTGCCCCTTGGATGCCACAAGTGGTACCCGACCTCGAGGATTGGGTTTGAAAGTTGGCCTCGAGTTTCTCTTATGCCGAACGCGCTTGACGTGATTTGGCAAAAGGTAGATGGGAGGCCAAGAATCATGGTAAAGGTTACTTCTCGTGTTCTTCAAAATGTTTTTTATGCTCTATTCGTTACCGATTTTCCTTGCAGATGTAACCAAGGATGCCATTTTGAGGCCTTCGAGTGGTGAAGAAGGATCAAGTCCACGGTCCCGAAACTAGGGAAAGATAAGAAGCGAAAAGTTGTCTCTCGGTCAGAGAACCCTGAGTCCAAAACTCGAAGGGTGAGGAGGAAGGCAATCGCTCTTTCGATGGACTCGGTCCAACGACTGAGAGAAGAAAAAGAAGAAAAAGATGATGCCTCGGCTTTGGTGATCCGATCTGCGAAAGCAATCGAGGTCGTCAGAGCTTCTGAACCAATGGCGGTTGTACCGGTCGGGATCGGTTCCGGTACCCCGAGTCTCGATCAGAGCATCCCGAGCGATTCGCATGGGACTATGACATTGGGTCATTTGCCTTCTCTTCTAACCTTTTATGAGGAGGCGTTAAAGGAAGCTCGAGAATTGAAGACCCCCGATATGGGCGGAGGCTCTAGTGTAGGGGACCCTTTTAGGGATTGTTTTATTAGAGTCGATGATGCCTCCGACATTGGTGACGCATCTCTTCTCCTAGAAGAGGCCCAATGTTTCATTTCTCGAGTAATGATTTTACTGTACTTGGTTTCTTCGTTCTTTTCCAAACTTGACTTGTGTTCTTTCCCTACTGTGCAGGTCATTAGTAGGTTTCGAGTCGACCTCAGCCAGTGTGAGGTCGAGCTTCAGAAGGTCTCGGGAGAGAGAGATGCCCTGCGGCTTCTTTGCACTCAAAAGGACGAGGCTATAAAGGACCTCCAAGCAAATTTGGCTAAGGCTCGTGAAGAAGAAGCCGAACTAGATAAGCATGTGAGCCTCATTCTGCTAGAGTATGGGTTTGCCTCAACTGTGTAAGTTAACCCTTCGTCATCTCAGCTGCAGCAAAAGGTTGAAAAGATCAGGTTACTTCGGGAAGAAGTCGATCAAATCAAGGCTGAATGTAATCGGTGGAAGGAGACTATCGATCGCCTAGATGCGGAAAAAGAAACCCTCTTGGCCAAATTATTATCAGCTGATGTTCAGCTTCGAAGCGTCAAGCAAAAGGGTTCGGCTCAAGCTAAGAGGATCGAGGAGCTTGAAACACGGTTTGCTGAGGCCAAGGCAGAGGTTGAGTCGTCAAAAGTCATGGCGGACAAGTCCATTGCCGTGTATCAGGCTAATGCCGAAGCTTCTCAGATGGAGGCACGAGAGGCGGCGGATACTGCCGACACTCGAGCACATTAGGCTGCCAAACTTGCTAAGTGTCGGTCTCGGAGGGAGACCCTCAAGGAGATACACGCTCGAGGTTTTGACCTTGCCCAAGAGATAAAAAAAGGCTAAAGAGCTCAAAGCTGAAGCTGAAGCCTTGGCTTCTGATGGCGATGATGATAATGATGATGATGATGGTAGCAAGAGCGGATCCGAGAACGGAGGGGGGGAAGCCCGATAGAGAAGAAACCGCTCCTCAGGATGACCAGGAAGCTTAGTCCTTAGTTTTTACGTTTGTAATCAATCATGTAGACAATTTTGCATATAGACAACTTTGCCGACTTGCTTCTGTTTTGTGAAGACTTTATACATGCCTTATAAATGTTTTCACAAAGATTTAAACAACTTAATCAAATTATGGATTTCGTAACCTCTATAATCGAGCGAGTGCTTATTCAAATTTGAAGTGATATAGCCCTTAGGCTTATTAGTCGAGTCAATGATTCAAACTCGAACTAATGTAACTCGTAGGCGTAATGGTCGAGTGAGTGCTTGCTCGAAATTGAAATAAAGTAGCCCGTGGGCTTAGTAGCCGAGTGAATGATTCGACTCGAGATAAAGTGGCCCGTAGGCATAATGATCGAGTGAGTGTTTGCTCGAACTCGAAATGCAATTAGCCCATAGGCTTAGTAGCCGAGTGAATGATTCAAACTCGAAGTAATGTAGCCCGTAGACGTAATGGTCGAGTGAGTGCTTTCTTGAACTCGAAATATAGTAGCCCGTGGGCTTAATAGTCGAGTGAATGATTCGAACTCGGGATAACGTGGCCCGTAGGCATAATGGTCGAGTGAGTGCTTGCTCGAACTCGAAATAAAGTAGCCCGTAGGCTTAGTAGTCGAGTGAATGATTCGAACTCGGGATAAAGTGGCCCGTAGGTGTAATGGTCGAGTGAGTGCTTGCTCGAACTCGAAATAAAGTAGCCCGTAGGCTTAGTAGTCGAGTGAATGATTCGAACTCGGGATAAAGTGGCCCGTAGGTGTAATGGTCGAGTGAGTGCTTGCTCGAACTCGAAATAAAGTAGCCCGTAGGCTTAGTAGTCGAGTGAATGATTCGAACTCGGGATAAAGTGGCCCGTAGGTGTAATGGTCGAGTGAGTGCTTGCTCGAACTCGAAATAAAGTAGCCCGTAGGCTTAGTAGTCGAGTGAATGATTCGAACTCGGGATAAAGTGGCCCGTAGGTGTAATGGTCGAGTGAGTGCTTGCTCGAACTCGAAATAAAGTAGCCCGTAGGCTTAGTAGTCGAGTGAATGATTCGAACTCGGGATAAAGTGGCCCGTAGGTGTAATGGTCGAGTGAGTGCTTGCTCGAACTCGAAATAAAGTAGCCCGTAGGCTTAGTAGTCGAGTGAATGATTCGAACTCGAAGTAATGTAGCCCGTAGGCGTAATGGTCAAGTGAGTGCTTGCTCGAACTTGAAATAAAGTAGCTCGTGGGCTTAATAGTCGAGTGAATGATTCGAACTCGGGATAAAGTGGCCCGTGGTCGAGTGAGTGCTTGCTCAAACTCGAAATAAAGTAGCCTGTAGGCTTAGTAGTCGAGTGAATGATTCGAACTCGAAATAAAGTAGCCCATAGGCTTAGTAGTCGAGTGAGTGCTTGCTCGAACTCGAAATAAAGTAGCCCGTGGGTTTAGTAGTCGAGTGAATGATTCGAACTCGGGATAAAGTGGCCCGTAGGCGTAATGGTCGAGTGAGTGCTTGCTTGAACTCAAAATGAAAGTAGCCAGTAGGCTTAGTAGTCGAGTGAATGATTCAAGCTCGAAGTAATGTAGCCCGTAGGCGTAATGGTCGAGTAAGTGCTTGCTCGAACTCGAAATAAAGTAGCCCGTAGGCTTAGTAGTCGAGTGAATGATTCGAACTCGAAGTAATGTAGCCCGTAGGCGTAATGGTCGAGTAAGTGCTTGCTCGAACTCGAAATAAATTAGCCTGTGGGCTTAGTAGTCGAGTGAATGATTCGACACGGGATAAAGTGGTCTGTAGGCGTAATGGTCGAGTGAGTGCTTGCTCGAACTCGAAATAAAGTAGCTCGTAGGCTTAGTGGTCAAATTTATCTTAACTATGTTTGTGTAATAAATCTCCAAATAGAGGAATGTTTCTTGGATATAAGATGTCGGTAAAGAGAAGAACTTTCTTTGCAAGTCACTATACATGTGTTCATGTTTCGCGCCTGGGTTTGGGCCAACTACATGAGCATGGTTCGTTTTGACCATTTGGCTCTTACAACATTTCCTATTGGAACCCTGTTGTTGCGAAATAACTTTCTTGCATCAGAACTTGATATATTTGAAGGCTAATGCCCCCCCCCCAGTATTCGAGGTCGATTGTAAAGAGGCCTCGGATATTGTTGTAAGTGTAGCACGATATTTGGTTTCCTCGTTAAAAACCTTACCGAAAAACCCATTTGGGATAAAACTGGTCTAAGGGAAAAAGAGTGCAGCGCGTGCTTTCAGATCTATGGCGAAGGATCCATCTTAGCTCCTGCTCGGACTTCTGCATGGGTCAGTTTTGAAATATAAATGAATATAGAAGGGTCGTACCTTAGCAGTAGTATCGTTTTAGATGTGACACATTCCAATTGCTTGATAGCTGTTTGCCGTCTATAATGTTGAGCATGTATGATCCCTTTCTGACGTTCTCGAGAACCTGATATAGTCCTTCCCAATTTGGTCCTAGTTTTCCTTCGTTCGGATTTTGGGTATTGATGGTGACTTTCCTTAGTACTAAGTCCCCGGGCTTAAAATAGCGGAGCTTGGTTCTTCGATTATAATATCTTTCGATTCGCTGCTTTTGGCCGGCCAATTGGATGAGAGCAGTTTCTCGTCTTTCGTCTGATAATTCGAGGCTAGTGTTCATAGCCTTGTTATTTGATTCTTCCGTTGTGTATCGAAATCTGATACTGGGTTCGTCGACTTCGACTGATATCAATGCTTCGGACCCATATACTAAGGAGAATGAGGTCGCCCCCGTACTGGATTTCGACGTCGTTCGATATGCCCAAAGGACTTCGGGTAGGATTTCTCTCCACTTTCCTTTAGCGTCGTTCAGCCTCTTATTTAGGTTCTGAATGATGGTTTTGTTCGTTGATTCGGCCTGTCCGTTCCCACTGGGGTGATATGGTGTTGATAATATCCTTCTTCTTCTGTGGTCTTCGAAGAATTTTGTCACTTTGCTGCCCACAAATTGTTTCCCATTGTCACATACTATTTTAGCGGGTATCTCGAATCGGCATATCATATGATCCCAGATAAAATCTATAACTTCTTTCTTTCTTACTTTCTCGAACGCATGTGCTTTAACCCATTTAGAGAAATAGTCAGTCATAAATAAGATGAATCTGGTTGTACCTGGGGTCGATGGGAGAGGGCAGACGATATCCATTCCCCACTTCATGAATGGCCATGGGGATAGAACCGAGTGAAGTTTCTCTCCCGGTTGATGGATCATTGGTGCAAACCTTTGACATTTGTCACATTTTCGAACAAATTCCTTTGTATCTTTGCCCTTATCAATCCAATAATACCCTGTCCTGATTGTTTTTTCGAACTAATGGATCGGCACCGGAGTGATTCCCACAAGTACACTCGTGCACCTCGCGTAAGATGTAATCGGTATCTCCTGGACCAAGCATACTGCCAATGGTCCATCGAATGTTCTTCGGTATAACGTTCCATCTGAAGCCACCGTGAATCGAGCAGCTTTAGTCCGTAGGGCTCTTGAATCTTTAGGGTCCGATGGGAGCTTTCCGTATTTTAAGTATTCAATATACTTATTTCTCCAATACCAGGTTAAGCTTGTAGAATTTATCTCGGCGTGACCTTCTTTGATTACGGATCTCGAGAGTTGAACGACAGTCCCCGAGCTCAATTCGCAAGTGCATCAGCCTCACTGTTTTGCTCTCGTGGAATGTGCTGTAAAGTCCATTGTTTGAAATGGTGCAAGGTGACATGTAGTTTGTCTAAATACCTTTGCTTTTTATCCTCTCTAACTTCGAAAGTTTTGTTTACTTGACTTACCACCAACAGAGAGTCACATTTGGCTTCGATGACTTATGTTCCCAAGTTTTTAGCTAGCTCGAGACCTGCAATCATGGCCTCATACTCGGCCTCGTTGTTAGTCAACCTGGTAATTTTAATAGATTGCCTAATAGTGTTACCTGAGGGTGGTATTTAAAACTATGCCCAACCTGGACCCTTTTACGTTCGAGGCCACGTCCGTAAAAAGGGTCCATACCCTCGAGGACGTACCCGATTTAAGCTGAAATTCTTTTTTGACATCGGGTACGAGGGTTAGCATGAAATCGGCCATGAAGTCTGCTAAAATTTGAGACTTGATGGCCGTACGGGGTTGATATTCGATATCGTACCCACTGAGTTCGACGGCCCATTTGGCCAATCGGCCTGATAGTTCGGGCTTGTGCAAAATATTACGAAGTGGGTAAGTTGTTAATACGCATATGGGGGGTGACATTGAAAGTATGGTCGTAACTTTCTAGAGGCGCTTATCAGTGCAAGTGACAATTTTTCTAGGTGTGGATATCTAACTTCTGCTTCTCCTAAGGTTTGACTTATATAATAAATGGAAAATTGCGTACCTTGCTCTTCCCGAACTAGGACACCGCTTACTGCGATTTCTGATATTGCCAAATATAAGCAAAGTTTTTCGTCTACTTTTGGAGTGTGAAGTAGTGGTGGGCTCGACAGATATTGTTTCAGTTCCTTCAATGCCTGTTGGCATTCCGAGGTCCAAGCGAAATCATTCTTCTTTTTGAGTAGGGAGAAAAATTTGTGTCTTCGATCTGATGATCTCGAAATAAATCGGCCTAGGGCCGCAATTCGTCCCGTTAGCCTTTGCACAACTTTTACACTGTCCATGATGGTGATGTCTTCGATAGCCTTAATTTTATTGAGGTTAATCTCGATTTCCCGATTTGACACCATGAAGCCGAGGAACTTGCCCGAACCGACCCCGAAAGCACATTTTTCGGGGTTGAGCTTCATGTTGTATTTTCTCAAAATCTCGAACGTTTCCTACAAATGGGTTAGATGGTCCTTTGCGTGCAGGTACATAACTTGCATGTCATCAATATAAACTTCCATTGATTTACCTATTTGTTCTTCGAACATTTTATTCAGTAGGCATTGGTAAGTAGCCCCCGTATTTTTTAGCCCGAAGGGCATCACATTATAACAATACGTTCCATATTTGGTGACAAATGAAGTCTTTTCCTAGTCCTCCAGGTTCATCCAAATTCGAGAAAAATGAGGATCTCGTGACCGGCCGTGGCATCGATCATGCGATCGATGTTGGGTAGCGGAAAAGAATCTTTGGGGCATGCTTTGTTTTAATCCTTATAGTCCACGCACATTCTAAGTTTGTTTCCTTTTTTAGGCACTACAACTATATTGGCTAACCATTCGGGATATTTCACTTCCCGAATGGACCTATCTTGAGAAGTTTGGTTACCTCGTCTTTTACGAATGCGTGTATTACCTCGGACTGGGGTCTTCTCTTTTGCTTCACCGGTCTGAACTTAGGGTCCAAGCTTAGCCGATGCATCGTTATGTCCGGTGGAATCCCTGTTATATCTAAATGGGACCAGACAAAACAATCAATGTTATCGATAAGAAATTGAACAAGTTTCTTCCTGAGTTCGGGGCTCAACCCCGTTCCCAGGTCGTTCGGGCCAGTGCTCAATCAGTGTGACTTGCTCCAATTCCTCAATAGTTGATTTGGTAGCGTCAGAGTCATCAGGAATCACGAAGGATCAAGGGACCCTCTGGTCATCATCTTCTTCGATCATCTGGTTATCTAGTTTGGTCGAAGCTGATGTCTGTGATTGCTATTTGGTGTCTCGTTCTCCTTCTGAGCCCGATCCCTTTACTGACGAAGGCGAGGATATTGGTTTCGCTTCCTCGACGGCGAACATTTCTTTTGAGGCTGGTTGTTCTCCGTACACTGTTTTGTCTCATCTCGATGTTGGGAATTTGAGGACCTGGTGTAAGGTCGAAGGTATAACTCTCATGTTGTGGATCCATTGCCTTCCGAAAAGGGCGTTGTACCTCATGTCACCTTTGATTACGTGAAACTTTGTTTCCTCAATGGTTCCAGCCACGTTTATTGGTAGAATTATCTCGCCTTTGGTGGTTTCACATTCCATATTGAATCCATTTAGAACCAGGGTTGCGGGTACGATCTGGTCCTGCAGGGCGAGCTGATCTACAACCTTCAATATGATGATGTTGGCCGAGCTACCTGGATCAATCAACACACGCTTAACTTTAGCTTTATTCATGAGTACGGATATTACCAGTGCATAGTTATGAGTACAACCCCTTCTGCAGCTTCATCATTGAAGGACAAAGTTCTTATGGGTGTGTAATCCTGAGTTCAAGATCGTTTTTCTCTAACAATCGATATTTTAGTGCGTTTAAGCACTGGTCCCTGAGGGGTATCGGCATCGCTGATGATCATGTGAATGACGTGCTGTGGCTCTTCCCGCTCGTTTTGCTTGCTGAAATCCCTATTTTTAAAATAGTTCCTCGCCCTATCGCTCAAATATTCCTGAAGGTGGCCTTTGTTAAATAACCGGGCTACTTCCTCGCTTAGTTGCCTACAATCTTCTGTCATGTGGCCATGGGTGCCATGATATTCGCACATTTGATCGGGATTCCTTTGGGTAGGATCGGTCTGCATGGGTCGAGGCCATTTAGTTTCTTTGATGCGTCCGATAGCCGACACGATGGCGGATGCATCAACGCTGAAGTTATATTCCGATAACCGAGGTGCTTCTATAGGATCGACATATTTATCGAAGTTGCTCTTGCTCATAAGTCCCCGAGAATTTTGCCCTCGATCAATCCTTCGATCGTTCTGAGCGGTATTACGTATTGAACCGATGTTCATCCGTTCTGTGACGTACGGTTGATATCGGTCTCTGTTCGACCTTTGTTCTTTGTATATCTCCCTTTGGTTTTTAGTAGTTGTTCTGTTCTGATGCATGGATCGAGACGGTGCTCACAACTGGTCATCTTCGACCCTAATTTTTGACTGATATCGGTTGTGTATATCTTCCTAAGTTATTGCTGGATACTCGATCAAATTTTGCTTCAGCCGACGTGATGCTATCGAACTTTGCTCGTTCAACCCTTGGGTGAAAGCTTGGACGGCCCAATCGTCTGTGACCTGTGGCAATTTCATGCGTTCCATTTGAAATCGGGATACGAATTCCCTTAGCATTTCATTACCCATTTGCTTTACTTTGAAGAGGTATGATTTCCTTGTTGCAACCCTTATGGCACCAGCATGTGCCTTTACGAACGAATCTGCTAACATGGCAAAAGAATCGATGGAATTTGGCGGCAGATTGTGATACCAGATCATCGCTCCCTTCGAGAGGGTCTCTCCGAACTTTTTCAACAACACAGATTCGATCTCATCGTCCTCCAAATCGTTACCCTTGATCGCACATGTGTAAGAGGTGACGTGTTTGTTAGGATCGGCCTTACTGTTATATTTGGGAATTTCGGGCATACGAAATATTTTAGGAATTAGTTTTGGGGCCGCACTCGAGGGAAAAGACTTTTGTATGAATTGTTTCTAATCCAGCCCTTTTATCATTGGTGGAGCTCCCGGGATTTGATCGACCCTTGCATTGTATATTTCCACTCTCTTTCATTTGCTTCGACTCGTTTTGTGAGTTCCTCGAGCAATTTAGTAATTTCGGGAGTTGTCCCCGATTCTTGCTCATTTGATTTCACTATGGCGGGCTCCGTTCTGGGGGTGATTTCTCGAAGCGGATTGGGATCTGGCCTGCTTTGTATATGAGTTTGACTCTGCAACTGAGCTATCGCTGCTTGTTGGGCTTGTAACAACTCGAAGATCATATGTAAGCTGACTCCGATTTCTCCCACGTTATGGGTGTCTCGAGCTACGGATCGAGTACCGCCTTGAATGCTTTTTTTCGGTTCGGAACGTTGGTTCGCCTCAAGAGCCACTTGCGAATTGACATCTAACGGTATTTCGGCTCGAATCTCGAGTACTTCGATTTCAGCCTTAGCGCCATCGTCAAGTGGCCTTCCGGCCCCGGGTACCAAGTTGTTGGTTTCATCTTGAAGGCCGGCTTCGTGGTCGATAGGTAAAGCCATTGTTGATTCAATGTTGTAAACCAGTGTGTACTGTAGATTTATATCAAACAATCACTGTTATCCTTAGCCCCACGGTGGGCGCCAAAC
>AWOL01S0017126.1:2880-27441 GCA_000715115.1 Nicotiana otophora
TCAAATGAAGGCTATTATTCCAAATGTTGTGAAATATCTCTATGTGCATTAGACTCTAAATTGCTCACATATGTACTACACACTTTGATTTGAATTGTGTTTATTGTTGATAATGAGGATGATATTTGAAATTGATAATGTGAGCATGAAATACTGAATATGGCCAATGTGCCAAGAATGATCTTATAATTATGGCCACTCGTGCCAATGAAATGAAAAGATGTGAAAGTATTATGAAACGCGATGATTGATATAAAAAGGTTGATGTCTCAAATAAGACGGCCTAGCTGATCTGGTCGTGATCGGACACCATGCCACACACATGGTGGTGATTGTGCTGGAAAGTATAATTGAAATGGTAATTGTGGTTGATGTCCCTAATGGATAGCCTAGCCGATTGGGTCGTGATCGGACTCTGTGTTAAAGACGATGGTATTGATATTGAGAGAAATTGTGGTTGATGTCTCTAATGAGATGGCCTAGCCGATTGGGTCGTGATCGGACTCTGTGTTAAAGACGATGGTATTGATATTGAGAGAAATTGTGGTTGATGTCTCTAATGAGATGGCCTAGCCGATTGGGTCGTGATCGGACTCTGTGTTAAAGACGATGGTATTGATATTGAGAGAAATTGTGGTTGATGTCTCTAATGAGATGGCCTAGCCGATTGGGTCGTGATCGGACTCTGTGTTAAAGACGATGGTATTGATATTGAGAGAAATTGTGGTTGATGTCTCTAATGAGATGGCCTAGCCGATTGGGTCGTGATCGGACTCTGTGTTAAAGACGATGGTATTGATATTGAGAGAAATTGTGGTTGATGTCTCTAATGAGATGGCCTAGCCGATTGGGTCGTGATCGGACTCTGTGTTAAAGACGATGGTATTGATATTGAGAGAAATTGTGGTTGATGTCTCTAATGAGATGGCCTAGCCGATTGGGTCGTGATCGGACTCTGTGTTAAAGACGATGGTATTGATATTGAGAGAAATTGTGGTTGATGTCTCTAATGAGATGGCCTAGCCGATTGGGTCGTGATCGGACTCTGTGTTAAAGACGATGGTATTGATATTGAGAGAAATTGTGGTTGATGTCTCTAATGAGATGGCCTAGCCGATTGGGTCGTGATCGGACTCTGTGTTAAAGACGATGGTATTGATATTGAGAGAAATTGTGGTTGATGTCTCTAATGAGATGGCCTAGCCGATTGGGTCGTGATCGGACTCTGTGTTAAAGACGATGGTATTGATATTGAGAGAAATTGTGGTTGATGTCTCTAATGAGATGGCCTAGCCGATTGGGTCGTGATCGGACTCTGTGTTAAAGACGATGGTATTGATATTGAGAGAAATTGTGGTTGATGTCTCTAATGAGATGGCCTAGCCGATTGGGTCGTGATCGGACTCTGTGTTAAAGACGATGGTATTGATATTGAGAGAAATTGTGGTTGATGTCTCTAATGAGATGGCCTAGCCGATTGGGTCGTGATCGGACTCCGTGCTAAGAGTACGGTGGTACTAGTATTGTGAATAATGGTATTGTGGACAATGGTATATCGATACTGAAAATCTCCATATGTGAGATATGGAAATTAATTTGAAAACTGTCTTGATCCTAAATTGAGTTTTTATATTGATTAAGGATTTCATTGATATTATGATAATCTTATTTGTATTATTTGTCATTCTATTGAGAGGGTGTTTAGTTATACATAATAGTGTTATTCGACAATACTAACGTCCCTTTTGCCGGGGGCGCTGCATCTTTCAATGGATGCAGGTGGTTCTACAGCAGGAGATGTTGGTTAGTGATAGCAGTGCACCTTCTTCCTAGCTGACTTGGTGAGCCCCACTTCATTTCGGGGTCATAAAGCTTTTGTACTTTATGTATTCTGTTAGAGCTATAGCTGGGGCCTTGTTACCGGCATTATCATTGTACTCTTCTTTATCTATAGAGGCTCCATAGATATAATGTAGGTTGTGTATTGGTGCTGGGGAAAGAAAAACTATGTTATGTTGTGGACGTATTACTTTTCCATTTAAGACTTTAAAAATGATGAAACTATTGGAAATGAATTGGTATTGTAGACATGAACACATTTTCGTCTAATTAATGATAATATGTATTATCTCTATTCATGGATGTGTCTGGGTAGAATGAAATCTAATAGTCTTGCTTGGTCGGGTTCACTCGGTTGAGCGCCGGTCGCGCTCCTCGATTTTGGGACGTGACAGTAGGCCCTGGGAAGAAGGGACGTCAGTACATTTGAATTACACTGTTATGTAAAACAACTGAAAGAAAGAACTGTAAATGCTGGAACTGAGAACTGATAACAGAAAACTGCAATTATAACAAATAACTGATAACTGAAATGATAACTGATAACTGATAATTGCCGAAACTGAAACATAAAATGATAATTGATAACTGATAACTGATAACTGATAATTGAACTGAACAAAGGAAGTAAGGATATGAATACTCCCTCTTCTGAATGATGATCAACATGTTTATCTGAATAAACTACGGCCTCGGGCCCAATATATATGTGCACAAGCTATGGCCTCAGGCCCAAGTATACGTATACATAACTATGGCCTCAGGCCCAAAAATGCATAAAGCATCAACTACGGCCTCAAGCCCAAACATGCATAAAGCATAAACTACGACCCCAGGACCAAATATGCATAAAGCTTATAAACTACGGCCTCAAGCCCAAATACAGGTGTTTAACATTTAGGGATTTAAATTCAAAAACTGAGAATCATACTGCAATACGTGATGTTGAAATACTGAATCATATCGAGTTACATGATACCGGAATACTGAATAGGACTAAACTGAGACATGCATTCTTTAACTGATTATGAAAACTAAAACTTTAATTATTTATGACATGCTGAGTAATCTAGACTGAGACTCATGGGCATCAAACCCAAGTCTATATTGATTACGCACTGAGCTCACAACATTCAGAATGAAAGTCATGAACGAGTTATGAATCTCGATAATAGAAGTTTTGCAACTATTCAAGGAACTAGGCTTAACTATATATTTCTGAGGCAAGTAGTAACGTCGTAAAAGAAACGTAGTGTAGGGAGAATCATTAACATTCCCAAGCATAGAGATTTAGCCTCACATACCTGGACTCTGGTCCTTAAGCATATCACAATGTTTGTCACCTCTTTCAACGATAATCTATGTCAATATATATCAAGATGAACCAATATTGGCACTAATTCTCATGTTTTCGTCACTGAGGCATTGTATCAAACACCTTATGGAATAAAGCCTCATATCCCTTAGTATTTGGTCTTTTCTTAACCAAGTTCTCATTCTACTACTTCTGGGTGATTCTTCAATCCCAAATAGATGTAACTAACACCAGTTTTCATCACCCAAATCTTTACAACAATCATATGTCAATAATCCAAAACCCTAGCATAGTTCATACGGTTCTCTTTTATAAAACCCATTTACTATTCTCCCAAAACGCATCAATTCATAGTTATAAATGATTAGGGAATAGAAGAATTACCTTTTTGAAGTTCACTCCTCTTGAATTCGAGTTCTAGGGTTTCCTTTCTCAACAATGATGTCTCGACCGAATATCTAATGAGTGGAAGGATTAACCCATGTTAATAAGGCGTTGGAGAATTGAAATTCGCTTAGAATCATCGTTAGAACTTACCTTAGATGATGGAGGGACCCTGGGAAGTTAGGTTCTTGAGAGCTTCCTTTCTAGAGTAGGTTTTCATCTTTGGGATGTGGGGGAACGGGGTAGGTCTTTTAAATAAGTGAACACGTCCCAAAATTAAGGAGGAAAACAAAAATAGCTCGGGTAAACCTCTTCAGCACGAGGCATCGTCAGGGTGCCACAATAACTGTGCAAGGCGCCAAAATTATAGTGCCTTGCACTGTATGGGGCATTGAGCATGATGCTCTGGACAGTGCCTTGCATTGTCTGGGGCGCTGGGGTTGATGCCCTGGATAGTGCCTTGCACTATCTGTGGCACTGAGTTTTTATGGCCTTGCACTGTCTATGGCTGTGAATTTTCATGACCTTGCACTGTCTAAGGCTATAAGATGGACCTCTCATAAACTTAGTCGATTCTATTGAATTCTATAAACCTCACTCTCGGTCTTGATTCTAAAATGATTGTTTCCACCCATACTTATCCCCGATAGGACTTCACATGTCTAAAAGGTCACATTAATACTCATTTAACGCATCCACAACTAATCCGGATTTATAGGGTGTTATATTTGTCCTTGAGGATGAGTTGAGCAATGGATTTGTTAGATGCATGACGTGCTACACTTTATGGGGATACTGGAAAATCTTATAATGACTCGGGTTTTCCATTCGTGGTGGAGGGAGTGTGCATGGAGTAGGGATTCACTCGGTTGTTTAGAAATGTGGGTTACTTCTTGAGGTGTTTGTGTGCTATTGGATCATAGGTCGTTCGGCTCGTTTTGGCGGTGAATTTGAGATAAGAATAGGGTGGATGACTCTTAAGAAGGTTCTAATGGGTTCAAGATTCATATGTGGTATTTGAGGAATTTCAGGATTTATAAATGGCTAAGATATGAGATTTTTATGGGATGGTGTTGGGACTCGTGGTATTTCTGTATCATTATGGATTCTACATTTTACTATCAGAGTGATTAAGAAAACAATGTTAGATTCACATAAGGTCTCTTTAGATTTGGTATCTCGGATGTGATATTTTTGGGTTCTTAAGAGGGAGTACATAGGCTTATGGGCCTTAAGACAATGTGGTTTCATGCTATTATCTCTTGTGGTAAGCTTTGGGCTGAGGATTGTAGTGTATTGGTAAGGGGAAGTGTTAACTTGAAGGAAAGTCGAGAGGGACTAAAAGAAATAGGTCAGCTTAGTGGTGGTTTGGATCAGCATGTTAATAGAAATAATCGATTATTTTGGTCTTTGGTGTGGTGAGGCTTTGTAGGTGTGTTGTGGCATTTCTCTTGGGCTTGGCGATCTATATAACTTGGTTGAGTTAGGGGGATTCAGTTCTGATGGCTTGGTTATGTGCAAATAGGTTTTGAAGAGTTCTTGATGATTTTGACCACAGTTTGGGGTAGATGTTTTCAACATGAATGATGAGTATGTTGGATGTTGTCATTTTCTCTTGGATGCGAGATCAAGTGGAAGGTTTCTGTTTAATGGGGTGTCTATACTACCTATGATTCATAGTTCATAATGGGATTCTCGTGTTTTCATATGATGGTTTGATAGGTGAGGTGTGTCATATGAGATTGCGGTTTGCATGTACAAGGTTGCGGTTCAATCTCGAAGGGAAGGTCATGGATCTGGACAACATGGACGGTTTCAGATGTTTAGAAGAAAGCGAGCACTATCTGGTATCACCTGAGAAGGGTGCACATTTCAGAAAGGGCACTTTGTTGTGAATCATTGGTATTACGGCAATCGCCTGGTTAATTGACTACTGATGTTTTGATTTTTCTACGTGGCATGTAAGAATTATGGAAGTGTTTCTCATGAGATTATTGCGTATGAGGGATGTGTCAGTCATTTGAGTGGTGGAGTTGGGATCGGTCTTAGAGATTCTAGTATTCTAGGAATTGGAAGACTAGGAGGGTTCTTAGAGGCAGATTGTTCCTTGGTTGCGGAAAATAAATGTATGTTAAGAGGTTGATGACTGAGTGTATGTATTGTGGATGGGTTATTGTGGACTTCTTAGAGGTTATCTATATATTTCGGGAGGATCAAAATTGATTTGGAGGTCACAGGTAGGCTATTGAGGCTATGTATTCTACATCAGGACGGGTTTGTTTCCTCAACACAGCTATTGTTGAAGGGTGTGTTATCGATTAGAGTTAATCTTATTCGTGCTTGATATGTTAGGGGTGTTGCTATTCTATGCTACGATGGATTGTGAGACTGTTAACTATTTACACACATGATGCGGGTCTGTTTGGGCCTTGTGGCAGAACTCAAGCAAAATGGCTCTTGGGGTGTTGAATAGTTGATTGCTCCTTGGTTATGGTTTTCCTGTTTGTGGTATATTGTGCTATCTATTTCTCCATGGTTATGATCATGCACATCGCATATTTGTTGTTGATATGCATATGGCTGTTGATTATGAGCATCATGGCTCGAGGTATTTTATGTGGACCGGTGTTTGGATTGGGTCACGCATCGCAGCTGAGCTATGTAGGGATATGATCCTTTATGTTTATCTCGTGTATTTTAGTTCTCTGTGTGTGATGGGTTCATAGCAGTACGCTTGTGGTGGTATCTATTGAGTTTGCGGGATGATCTTCTCATTTGATTCTTTTTCCACCATTAGGTATATTCAAGTTGTTGCTTGTTTGGTGCATGGATTGCATGGTATGGGGATATAGATGGCATCGACGTGTCATGTCGTTCGAGTAGCTTGTACTGGATGAGGTGAGGTTATTGGACCTGGAATGAGTGCTATTTGATTAGATTAAGGTATGTTTGGAAGAATAACGTCACTAGTCAGCTTATAATTTTGCGATGGTTCTTGTCGGGCGAGAGAGCTCCACAACTTTGATCTGATGGGTGATTATGAGTTTCTACGTGTTTCTTTTATCCTTGTCAGTGTAAGAAGGTACAAAACATAGTTTTATTTGATCTGAGGTATGTCGCCGGTACCGGGTTTGTTATTGAGCAATTATTATGGTTGGAAGTTATTGCTATGAGTATCTGACTTATGTAGTATATCATGTGATTATATCTTGAGTGATGGTTAAGGCTTGATAAAACTTGTTTAGACTTATACAATGTATAGATGCGAGATTCGGGTCTTATGATGAGTTTCAGATATTGGGATTGGCTTCTAAGGTTTATGAACAAAGGCTGAAGTAAGGATCCGTAGTTAGGTTGTATCGTCGGACTTATATGAATTGGGGTAACGTGAGATCACCCATGAATATGTGCATGGTGAGTTTATACAGTGATTGCTGGCTTTTGAACGACTCTTGGCATGTTAGAGGATGAACATATATTTAAGTGGGGGAGAATGTAATGAACCGATCAGGTGTTTTGAGCTTTTGCATTTAGTTTGGTGGTTTGAGGTCATGAGTAGCTTAATATGGTGAATTATTACTTGCGTGTATCATCGGTTTTGGTTTTCGAGTGGTTCGAGATTGATTTGGAAGAATGATTCTTAAATAAAAGAATTTAAGTTGGAAGAGTTGATCGAGTTTGACTTTTGTGTATTTGACCTCGGATCGGAGTTTTTATAGTTCCTTTAGGTCCGGAATGTGATTTTGGACTTGAACGTATGCCCAGATTTGCATTTGGATATTTCTAGAAGGTTTTGGCGCTAATTGGCAAAATTTGGCAATTTGAAGGTTTGAAAAGTTCACCAGCTTGACCTAGAGTTGACTTTGATGATATCAGGTTCGGATTGTTGTTTCGGGAGTTGGAATAGGTTCTTTATGTCATTTGGAAGTGGTGTACAAAATTTGAGGTCCTTCCGAGTTGATTTGATGTGGTTCGGCACGGATTTTGGAAGTTGAAAGTTCAAAAGTTCATTAAGCTTGAATTGAGGCGCCATTCATCGTTTTGATGTTAGTATGCGTGATTTGAGGCCTCGAATAGGTCCTTGTTATATTTTTGGACTTGTTGGTATGTTTGGACGGGGTCCGGAGGGGCTTAGGTGAGTTTCAGAGTGGTTCCAGACCATTTCATCTCTTTTTGGTATTGTTGGTTTTCTGCTGGTTCTGGTGCTTCAGGTCTTCTTCGCGATCGCGAAGGGGAGGACGTGATCGCGTAGTGTTTTGGGAGCTGCTTGTTGTTTATTCATCGCGTTCGCGATATTAATAGCACGTTCGCGAAGGTTTAAGAGGTTTGTTCGTCGCGTTCGCATGAGATGGTTCGCGATTGCATTTCAGCGGGGAACTAGGACTTCTGCCTTCGCGTTCGTGAGGTCGTGGGCATGTTTGCGTAATTGTGGTACCTATGTTCATCGCGTTCGCGAGGGTAGTGCTTCGAACGCGAAGTATATTTTTTGTTGAGTTCAACTTTGTTCTTCGCAATCGTTAAGTGTGGCTCGCGATCGCAAAGGTTTGCATGTGAAGTATTTATAAGTACTCTATTTCTGACCTTGAGTTCATTTTATCACATTTTGAGTTATAGAGCTCGGATTTAGGTGCTTTTGGATGGGATTTTCACCACATAGATTTGGGTAAGTGTGTTTGACTCGGTTGTAATTATATTCTATGATTCCATCTTCGATTTTTGCATTTGATTGATGATTCTAAAAGAGAAATTGAGGGTTTTTGTCTAAATCTTTGTAAAGTGAATAATTAGCTTTTGAACTTTGATTTGGAGTCAGATTTGAGTGACATTAGTATGGTTGGACTCATATTCGAATGGATTATCAGAATTTGTGAGTTTTGTCGGGTTCCGAGGTGCGGGCCCAGGTTGACGTTTTGGTTGATTTTGAGTATTTGATTAATGATTCAACCTTTATCGTTTGAGTTTTTTTCCTTTGGCATTATTTGATGATTTTTAGTTGCTTTTGGCTAGTTTCGAGCTATTCTGAGGTCGATTCGCATGGGATGGCATTTCTAGAGTATTGTTTGGCTTGCTTTGTATTTTGATTTGTCTTGCTTGAGGTAAGTATCTTACTTATACTTGGTTGAGGCACTAGTTGCCCGAGTTATATGTGTTAGCTACGTGCTATGGGTGCGCATATGTGTGGGGATTTGAGCCCATGTGCGAGCACTGGGATATTTATCCATGATCGAGGTAGTGCTTAGGCTGTGATAGGCCTTGAATTGATTTATAAGCTTTATGCTGTGATGTTACTCTTATTTGTACCCCTGTTGTGAGCTCTTTGAGCCATGTTTAAGGTTGCATAGAGGTTAAATCTCTTGATTAAGCTTGATATCTATTATTTTGTGATGTATTCACGTGATTTGAGCTATGATATTACACTTACACATGCATACATCTTAGCATGTCACTTATACCAGTCCTGGAGTATGAAATATTTTGTTCTTTGATCATGTACATGTATTCTTGCATATCTTCTTTATGTGTGATATAGTTTGGTCTGGTAGCCTGTGACCACAACGAGCGGATTATGATATTGTGCCTGTGACCATGCCGGGCAGATTGTGATTTTGTGCCTGTGACCACGTTGGGCGGATTGTGATATAGCCTGTGACCACGGCGGGCGAATCCGTGATATTGAGCCTGTTACCACAGCGGGTGGATTATGATATTTAGCCTGTGACCACACCAGACTGATAGCACGTGAATTGACCGTGCTGCTTGTGGATATGGATCCATCCCCCTAGGTCACCCTCTCATGTGTCTCTCTTGATGGTCTACACGCGAATTGTGAGAAACTGACGGGTTTCTAGTTGATGTGAGTTATGGGATAGCTAGTTATTGGTTTGGTTCGATTACTGAGATTCTGATGTGGGCCATAGAGCCATGATGTAAATTCTATTTGGATCAGGTTGTGCACCGCAACATATTGATATTTGGTTATTGAATTTCATTTTTACTTGCAATTTCCATGGCTGATTAGCTGATATATTTGCATATCTTCCTCATATGCTGGATTGTTGACTGAAAACACAGTAATTGAGTAATTGTGTGCACCAAGGTGGTCTTATCTATGATTTCATGATTTGGTCGTATTACTGTTTTGTACTTGTTTGAATTATAAACTGTACAGGTGATAGCGGGTATCATTTATAATTATTTCTTCTAATACCTTGCCGAGGTTAGTTATGATACTTCTTGAGTACATGGGGTCAGTTATATTCATACTACATTTCTGCACCTTGCGTGCAAATCTTGGGAGCTGAGATGTTGTGGATGACGGGAGCTGGCACTGGAGATGTACCTGCGTTTCGGATATAGCTACCACTTGCCCTTGGTGGCTTTAGATTTGAATTTTGTTTATGTACATTCCAAATAGATGTCGTTTTATTTCATATTAGTTTTGTAGATCTAAGTCTTAGTGGCTCATGACTTGTACTACCAGTCCTTGGGATATTGTATAGAAATTCAGTTATATCATCTATTGACCCCTTTTATATCATTAGAGCTGTGTTGACTGTTATTTGGCTTACCTAGCTGGTTGAGTTAGGTGCCATCACGACTTGGTGGATTTTGGGTAGCGACATCGCCTCATGTATATGTCTTTCACATAATTCAAATAATGCAATTAGACCAAATCCTACAAGGAAGTTTCCCCACACAAAGTTAGGCAAGAAACTTACCTTAATTAGGCCAAAACTATCATCCAGATATAGCCTTTCCTTTAAAATTCGCTTCTCACGACTCGAATCTAACAAAAAATGACATAATATCATCAAACAATGCAAAAGAAACTAATTCTGATAGTTAAAGTTACGATCTTTACAAAATTTCCCAAAAGTCAAGAAAAAGTCAACCCTAGGCCCGCCCGATCAAAATCCGAGTCCAAGGGTAGATCTAGACTATGCATAACCCCACAAATCCATATATGTATTTCTTTTTTCAAATATAAGTCCAATTTGACTCTTAAATCTCAAATTTTCATCTTTCAAAACATAGTCAAAATTTCCCAAAAGTTTTCTTCAAATTCCATGGATTAGATGTTAAATCTCTTAAATAATCATGTAATATAATTAAAATTGGATCAAAATCACTTACCCAATATTTGTATATGAAAATATGTCCTCCAATATCGCCTCCCACCGAGTCTAGGATTCTAATATGTGATAAATGAAGCTTAGTCCCAAAATCTCATTATTTTGTTTAGCTAAAGGTCTCGCAAATGCGATCTGGGGTTCGAAAATGCGGAAAACCTATCGCAAAAGAGACGCCTGCAGATCCCATGGAACGTCGTAAATGCAATACTGACTTTGCATTTGCGAAGTCAGCCCCTTCGCAAAAGTGGCCAAATGGTCACAAATGCGAGACACCCCAGCCCACTAACCCCTTCGCAAGCGCGATAAACATTTCGCAAAAGCGGTGATCGCCAATGTGAGCTGGTTCTCTCATTTGGGATAACTCTAGCACCAGCACACCAGCTGGTGAGAAACAAGTCAAAAACCAATCAAAAACACGTACAAAACTCATCCGAGCCCTCGGGGCTCCACACCAAACAGCTACACAAGTCTAAAAATATCATACAAACTCTCTTGCGCAATCAAAATACCAAAATAACATCTAAAACCACAAATTAGACACCAAAACACATAAAAAATTACAATGAGCTCAGGAATCGCTAGAAACACAACCACGCATCTGATTCCTATCAAACTAACTTGGAATGACACCAAATTTGCAAACAAGTTTCAAATGACAAAACGGACCTATTCCAAGTCCCGAAACAAAAATCCGAACCCGATACTCATAATGTCAACCTACGGTCAAACTTAGGATATTTCTAAACCTTCCAATTGCATCCTTTCGGCAAAATAAGCCAAATCAACCTAGGAACCTCCAAATGCAATTACGGGCGTAAGCCTAAGTCCAAAATCACCATACCAATCTATTGGAACCATCAAAATACCATTTTGAGGTCATTTTCACAAAAGTCAAACCTCAGTTAACATTTCCAATTTAAGCTTCTAAACCAAGAACCAAAGGATTCAAATCATTCCAAAACAACCCCGAAATGAAACAAACCATCCACGCAAGTCATAAAACCACAAATACACATATGGGAAGATTCGAAAGGGGAAATGGGGCTCAAATACGCAAAATGACAAATCGGGTCGTTACCTTCTCCCCCCCTTAAACAAACGTTCGTCCTCAAACGAGTGTAGAGACATACCTGAAGTGCCAAAAAAATAAGGATAATGGCTACGCATATCATGCTCGGACTCCCAAGTCGCCTCCTCGACCGGTTGACCTCTCCATTGAACCTTCAGTGAAACAATGTTCTTCGACCTCAACTTTCGGACCTACCTGTCCAATATAGCCACCACTCTTCAACATAGGTCAAATCCTTGTCCAACTGGACTGAGCTAAAATCTAATACATGAGACAGATCACAATAGTTCTTTTGGAGCATGGAAACATGAAACACTGGGTGGACTCCCGATAAGCTGGGTGGCAATGCAAGTCTGTAGGGCACCTCACCCACTCTCTCAAGATCTCGAATGGACCAATGTACCGAGGGCTCAACTTGCCCTTTTTCCCAAAGCTCATCACACCCTTCATGGGTGAAACTCTAAGCAGAACCCTCTTACCTACCATGAATGCCACATCACGAGCCCTCCAATCAGCATAACTCTTCTGCCTGGACTGCGCTGTACGAAGCCGATCCTTAATCAACTTCACCTTCTCCAAAGCATATCGAACCAAATCAGTTCCCAACAACCTAGCCTCCCTAGGCTCAAACCATCCAATCGAAGAACGACATCACCTCCCATATAAGGCCTCGTAAGGAGCCATCTGGATACTAGACTGATAGTTGTTGTTGTAGGAGAACTCTGCTAGCAGTAGAAACCGATCCCATGAACCCCCATAATCAATAACACATGCACGTACACATGTCCTCCAATATCTGAATAGTGTGCTCGGACTATCCGTCCATCTGGGGATGAAATGCCGTACTCATCTCGACTTGTGTGCCAAACTCTCGCTAAATGACTCTTCAAAAATGCAATGTGAACTGCGTGCCTCGATCCGAGATAATAGACACCGGCACACCATGAAGGCGAACAATCTCCCGAAGATAAATCTGAGCCAGCTACTCTGAAGAGTAGGTAGTCATGACTGGAATGAAGTGTGAAGTCTTGGTCAGTCTGACCATAATAAACCACACAGCATCAAACCTCTTCAAGGTTTTTGGAAGTCCACTACAAAATCCATGGTGATATGCTCCCACTTCCGCTCCAGAATATCAAGTCTCTAAAGAAAACGATCCAGTCTCTGATGCTCGTCCCTCACTTGATGACAGTTCAAACACCTAGCCACATACTCCACAATATCTTTCTTTATTCTTCTCCACCAGTAATCTGCCTCAAGTCCTGGTACATCTTTGCGGCACCCGGATGAATGGAATACCGCAAACTATAGGCCTGCTCATGTACCAACTCACGTAACCCATCCAAATTCAGAACATAGATCCGACCCTGCATCCTCAACAACCCATCATCACCAATAGTCACCTCCTTGGCATCATCGTGCTGCACCTTATCCTTAAGGACATGCAAATGGGGATCATCATACTGACGTGCCTTGATGCACTCAAACAAAGAGGACTGATAAACCACACAAGAAAGTACCCAGCTAGGCTCCAAAATATCAAACCTCACAAATCTGTTGGCCAAAGCCTGAACATCCAAAGCTAACAGTGTAAGGCCCCATAAAATATTTCCTAAAAATTGGGGTTCCGTGATGCCGGGGTAGCATAGAGGTTAATAATAGTAGAAAGCAGTTTAGACTTTTTGGATTGAACAGTGCGCTGGGGAGTTGAAGGAAAATATTTGGCAAGGATAAGAATTTTTGCGGCCCATTATGCGGCCGCATAATCACTCTGCGAGCCGCAGAATGGCCGCAGAGTGAGACAGTCTTCTGGGCCATTTTTGATGTCAATTTCGCGGCCCATTATGCAACCGCAAAACCATTTCGTGGGCCGCACTCTGATCGCATATCCAGCTTTGAGATTTTTGTAGAGGGAGGTTCTGCGGCGCATTATGCGACTGCAAAACAGGTCTGCGGGACTCATAACGACCGCAGACCCAGACAAAGTTTTCCAATGTTTTGGCACCAAATTGTGCGGCGGATATGCGGACCGCATATCCATTCTGCGGTCGCATGTGCGACCGCAGATCCAGTCTCGGGGCTTTATTTTTGGGGTTTTTAAACCCGACCCTATTTCGTTAAAACATATGCCATAGTCCATTTTGAGCAGAAATTCTGATATTTTAGAGTGAGAAAGAGTGCTTAGAGTGGGGGAGTAACCTTCAACCTATTATCCATCAATTCTTGCTCAATCATTGAATATTATCAAGAAAGTCCTCATCCTAAAGGGAAGAATCTATACCCTAGATCTTAATTTTGAAAATCTACTAAAAGGGGAGTAATTAGCAAGGAAATGTTTGGGTGTGGGAGTTGTTATCTTGCATGCATGTGTTATCAAATAATGTAGGAAGGTTGTGAGCTAAAACTGGTAGAGAATGGGTTGAGGGATGATGGAACGTTTCATATGAGGGCCTTAAAAACCTTAATGCACACCTAGTGCTTGATAATATGCTCAAATGAGCTAGAATCATGATCATCTTCCTAATTTTGGTTCAACTTGTTATGTTTCTAAAATAGATTGAAGTTGCTAAGAAATCGGAAATGTTTTAAAGGTTTAAGGAAGCTCAATTGAGGTATGTTGGCTAAACCCCTCTCTTAGAATCGAATTCCACGGTGTTCATGTAAGATATGAAAGACCCTAGTTGATTATTATGAAATCGGTTATCCCGAGTAATCTTGTGTTGAGAGATACATGTTCAATATGTGTTTCAAATTCATTTATTCATGCTATATTATCTTCTGAGTATATATATTCAAAGTGTGGCTATGTGTATTATAATTGTTATGATTTCAAGTTATGCTTGGGTGAAGGTTATCATGCCTAATTATGTGAACAAAATCTCTATATGTCTAAGACTCTTAATTGCTCTCATGTGTACCTAAAAGCCTTTAATTGAAGAGTCTTGTGGTCGATAATGGTAATGGTGTGTGAAAATGAAAAGGGGAGCATGAAATATGAAATTCGGCTAAGTGCCAAGAACGATATTATAATTGTGGCCATAAGTGCCGATGAATTGAATAGATATGAATGAAGTATGATGTGAGATGATTGACTGAAAAAGGTAATGTCTTGGGTGAGACATCCCAGTCGATCGGGCCGTGATCGGACGCCATGTCGCATACATGGTGAGGACTATGCAGGAAATGATAATTGAAATTGTGGTTATGGTTGATGTCTCAAATGAGACGACCTAGCCGACCGGGTCGTGATTGGACTCCGTGTAAGAATATGGTAGTATTGTGAATTATGGTATATCGGCACTAAAGATCACCCAACCTAATAACATGGAAATTAACTTGAAAACTTATATGATCCTTAACTTGATGTTTTAGTATTATTTGAAGCTCTTATTGAATTCTTGACTGTTCCCCCTTGTATTATTATTCATTCTATTGAGATGGTGTTTAGTTTTACATACTAGTACTATTCGACAATACTAACGTCCCTTTTACCGGGGGCGCTGCATCTTTAAATGGATGCAGGTGGTTCCATAGCAGACAATGTTGATCCGTGATAGTGGTACATACTCTTCCCAGCAGACTTGGTGAGCCCCACTTCATCCCGGGGTCACGTATTGTATCTTTTGTTCATATTATTATCACGTCTCGAGGTATAGCCGGGGCTTTGTTGCCGGCACTATCATAACACTCTTTTGTATCTTTTAGAGGCTCCGTAGATACTGTACGGGTTGTACATGGGTGCTAGAAAAGTCAAACAGATTATGTTGTGTTTTGGTCTCTTGTTTTACTCGAATCATAAGAATGTGTGTATTTTTGGACTTTAAAATGATGTAACCAATGAGACGATTTAGTATTGTATATATGATCTTCCTACTATTTAATTAATGAAATCATGTCTTCTCTTGATCATGGGTGAGTTGGGTAGAAAGTATCTACAGGCTTGCTCGACCGGGTTCACTCTGTTGAGCGCCGGTCATGCTTCTCAAGGTTGGGGCGTGACAAATGGTTTCTACCCAGCTAGAATAAAGGAAAGACTACCCGTGTTCTCAGCCTTCCTACTCAAGGCATCGACAATCACATTGGCTTTCCCAGGATGATAAAGAATGGTGATATCATTGTTCTTTAGTAGCTCTAACCACCTCCGTTGCCTCAAGTTTAGATCCTTTTGCTTGAATAATTGTTGTAGGCTCCTATGATCCGTGAACACCTCACAAGACACTCTGTAGATATAGTGCCTCCAAATCTTCATTGTATGAACAATGGCTGCCAACTCTAAATCATGTACTAGGTACTTCTTCTCATGAGGCTTCAGCTGACATGAAGCATAAACAATCACTCTACCCTCTTGCATCAATACACACCCAATTCCAATCCGCGAATCATCACAATAAACTGTATAAGAACCAGATGCTGAAGGTAAAACCAAAATTGGAGTTGTGGTCAAGGAAGTCTAGAGCTTATGAAAGCTCTCCTCACACTCGTTAGACCACCTAAATGGGGAACCCTTCTGAGTCAATCTAGTCAAAGAAACTGCGATGGATGAAAACCCCTCCATGAAATGGCGATAATAACCAGCCAAGCCTAGAAAACTCCGGATCCCAATAGTAGCTAACGGTCTGGGCCAACTCTGAAGCCTCCACCTTCTTTGCATTCACCTGAATCCCCTTACTTGACACCGCATGGTCCAATAATGCCACCGAATGGAGAGTTTAGCATATAGTTTTTTCTCCCTCAAAGTCTAGAGCACGATCCTCAAGTGCTGCTCATGATCCTCCTGGCTATGAGAATACACCAATATGTTGTAATAAACATGATGATGAATGAATCAAGATACAACTGGAATACATTGTTCATCAAGTGCATAAATGCTACTAGGGAATTGGTCAGCCCAAAAGACATTAGCAAGAACTTGTAGTGACTATAGCGAGTCTTGAAAGCCGTCTTTGGAATATCTGAATCCCGGATCTTCAACTGATAGTACCTCGATCTCAAGTAAATCTTTGAGAATACCCGAGCACCCGAAAGCTAATCAGACAAATCATCAATATGCGGTAGTGAATACTTGTTCTTGACTGTAACTTTGTTCAGCTACCTGTAGTCAATACACATCCTCAAATAGCCGTCTTTCTTCCTCACAAATAGAACTGGAGCACCCCAAGGCGAGACACTCGGTCGGATGAAACCTTTATCAAGAAACTCCTGAAGTTGTTCCTTTAATTTCTTCAACTCCACTGGTGCCATGGGATATGGTGGAATACAAACGAGCTGAATACCTGACACCAAGTCAATACCAAATTCAATATCCCTATAGGGCAGCATGCCCGGTAGGTTTTCTAGAAATACATCTAGGAAATCTTTCACTACTGGAACTGACTCAACGATAGGAGTATCATCACTCACATTACTCACAAAGGCTAAATATGCCATGCACCCCTTCTCAGCCATCCGTTATGCCTTCAGAAAGGTCATAATCCAATGTACCCTTCCACTCCAGCCGTGGAAAACCCAACATAGCCAATGTCACGGTCTTAGCGTGGCAATCTATAATAGCATGATAGGACGACAACCAATCCATGCCTAATATCACGTCAAAATCCACCATATTGAGTAACAAAAGTGCCACCCTAGTTTCATAACCCTCGATAGTGATAACAAATAACCGATAAACACGGTCTACCACAATAGAATCCCCAACAGGCAAAGACACATAAACAAGGGCACTCAAAGAATCATGAGACATATTCAAATATGAAGCAAAGTAAGATGACACATACGAGTAAGTGGAACCCGGATAGAATAAAACTGATGCATCCCTATGACATATTGTAACAATACCCGTGATGATAGCATCTGATGTAATATCCTTGGTCCTACCAGAAAAAGCATAAAAACGGGCATGGCCTCCCCCTCTAGGACGACCTCTACCCGCCAATCCTCCACCCCGAGCTGGCTGTGCAGGTGGAGTAGCAACTAGAGCAACAACCATAGCCTGTGAACCCTATGGAGGTGCACCCCTCATAAGTCTGGTACATTTCCTTACCATATGCCTAGTATCACCACACTCGAAACAACCTCTGTATGGGCGTGGCTACTGGAACTGACTCTGGCTCGGTCTACTAGAATGACCGATGTAGGCACCCTATGCAGGAGGTACACTAGAAAATGGTTGTGAAAATTGGGTGCTCTGAGGTCTCTGAATAGCTGGAGCACTATGAGTAGCCTAAAGCGTCGAATGAACTGGTCGACTAACATAACCTCTGCCATGACGAGCTGAAACTGCAGCATAGGAACCATTAAATCCTCCAAAATCTCGAGGCCTCTTGGTCTCCCTATCATCACTCTGCTGGCCACGCATATGCTCCAACCTCCGAGCGATCTCCATAACCTGCTGAAATGGAGTATCAGTCTCCAACACTTATACTAAATCTAAGACCTTGACTGGGCCCCTCGATAAATATGCAGACTCACTCTCTGACTGTAGAAACAAAAGCAGGTGCATGGAGGGATGACACACTAAACCTCATAGCATACCCTAACACCGTCATAGTCCCTTGAAGTAGCTGCTCTAACCTATACGCCACACATCCTGGAGGGTCTGTGGGACAAACTCACTCAAAGATATATCAGAAAACTAAGGTCATATAAGTGGGGCTGCATCAGCTGGCCTACCCTCCTCATAAGCCTACCACCACCTATATGACGAACCCGTCAACTGAAATGTAGTAAAGTCAACTCCGCTCACCTCCACAATGCCCATGGTGCAGAAAATACGGTGATACTAGTATAGAAAACCCCGCGCATTTGCCAAAACTATGCCACTAAAAGTAGGAGGATCATACTTCTTGAACCTCTCAAGCCTCCTCTGCTTCTCCTCTGATGCCACTTGCCTGACCTCAGGCTAAATTGCGATAACTGACTGTACTGGCATAACACCCAAAACTTGATCAACATAGACCTGTTGCTTTGGAGTGCGGGCGGTAGGAGTCTGAGCTCCTCCCCCAGCCTTAGAAGTAGCTGGTGCAACTGGAAATATTGCCTGAGCTAAAGTACCAAACATGCTAAGAAAATGTGCCAAGGTCTCCTGAAGTCCTGGGGTATAACAGTGTCTCAGGTGCCTGCCCCCAACCGTAGCTACTGGTGGCTCCTCAGTCACTGCTCTGGCAATGCTCTAGCTGTGGCATGTGCCGATCCTCGGCTTCTATATTGGCCCCGACCTTTCGCGGCTCTAGCAGGAGGCATGAGTGTCTACACAACTGATCCGCTAGTGCGTGTCCTCACCATCTGTGAGAGAATAGAAAGCCAAAGGCTCAGATTCCAAAATCAACAAATCCGCACGATAAGGAATGAAAGAAGTGTAATTTCCTAATAGTTCCGTAGTCTCTCAAAGGTAAGTACAGACGTCTCCATACCAATCCGCAAGACTCTACTAAACTTGTAGCACCTATGAACCTAGAGCTCTAATACCAACTTGTCACGATCCCAAAATCCCACCTTTAGGATCGTGATGTCACATAGTATCTAAGACTATGTAAACCCTACTTATGCTGAGATTTAACAGAAATAAAAAACTTAGATATTAAATTAAATTGATAAATGACATAACATAACTGAAACGGAAAAATGGTCATACATCCCCAAATATCGGTAGTACGAAGTCATAAGCTCTACTAAGTACACTAGATATCTCTAACTATAACACAATTTTGGAATGCAAATAAACAGTGGTAATGAAACATAACAGAAGGTGACTCTGAGGCCTACGAGCAGAATGGCAGGTATACCTTGAAGTCTTTGCAACTTAACCTCGACTCAACTCTCTACTATTCGGCATGGTTCAATGTACCTGGATCTACACTAAAATATGCAGAAGTGTAGTATGAGTACACCACAATCGATACCCAGTAAGTATCAAGACTAACCTCAGTGGAGTAGTGACGAGGTATAAGTCAAGATACTCACTAGACATAAAAACCTGTGCATAATATTAATATAAAGCTAACAATGGAAAGAATATTAATATGAAGCTTACAATAGAGAGTAAAAAGCAACAAATAGAAACAAAGAGTAAAAAATGTGATAAAATAACAAAATAATAAAAATACAGTTAAAATACAAGTGAAATAAATTAAGAAAAAGAATAACAGTTCAAATCCTCAAGGGTTCATGGGATCAGTTTTTTCTGTTAGCAGTTCGCCTACAACAACAGCTTTCAGTCGAGTATCCAGATGGCTCCTTATGGGGCCTTATATGGGAGGAGATGCCGTTCTTCAGTTGGTTGGTTTGATCCAAGGAAGGCTAGGTTGTTGGGGACTGATTTGGTCCGTTATGCTATAGAGAAGGTTAAGTTGATCCAGGAGCGGCTTCACACAACGCAGTCCAAGAAGAAACGTTACGCTAATAGGAATGTTCATGATGTTGCATATATAGTGGGTGAGAAGGTGTGATGAGGTTCGGGAAGAATGACAAGTTGAGCCCTCGGTATATTGGCCCTTTTGAGGTGCTTGAGAGGATTGGAGAGGTGGCCTACAAACTTGCCTTGCCACCTAGTCTATCGGGTGTTCACCTAGTGTTTCATATTTCTATGCTCCGGAAGTATTATGGTGATCCGTCACATGTTTTGGACTTCAACACAGTTCAACTAGATGGGGATTTGACTTATGAGGTGGAGCCGGTGGCCATTTTGACTGGAAGTTGAGGTTGAAGAATATAGCATCAGTGAAAGTTTGTTGGAAAGGTCAAACGGTCTAGGAGGCTACTTGGGCGACTGAGCGAGAGATGCGGAGCAAATATCCACACCTTTTTGAGACTCTAGGTATGATTCTAGACCCATTCGACGAATGTTTGTTTAAGAAGAGGGGAATGTAATGACCTGGCCATTCATTTTGTTTATTGTAGCCCCATTCTACTATTTATCACTTCTTCTATATTTATTTGTGGTTATGCAACTTGCCGGGGTGGTTAGATTGGTTCCGAGATAGTTTTGGAGTGAATTAGAACACTTAGTCCCAAGGATGAAGGCTTAAGTTGAAAGAGTTGACCGGAGTTTGACTTTTGCGTGGACAACTCTGGAATAGAGTTTTGATGGTTCCAATAGCTTGTTATGGTGATTTTGGAATCAGGCGTATGTCCGAGCATTGATTTGTAGGTCTGTAGGTTGGTTTGAAGCTTTTTGTCGAAAGTTGGAAAGTTGAAAGTTTGGATGGTTGAGAGGTTTAACCGAGAGTTGACTTTGTTGATATCAAGTTTGGATTTTAGTTATGGAATTTAGAATAGGTCCGTTGTGTCATTTGCGACTAGTGTGAAACATTTGAGGTCATTCAAAGATGAGTTGATAAGGTTCGGTACTGGTTTTAGAAGTTAGAAGTTCGTTAGTTCATTATTCTTGAATTGAGGTAGGATTTGTAATTTCAGTGTTGTTTGAAGTGATTTGAGGGTTTGAGTAAATTCGACATCATGTTTTAGGACATGTTGGTAAGTTTGAACGGGATCCTGGGGGCCTCGGGAGTGATTCAGAGTGTTAGCGGAACATGTTTGCACTTCGAGGTAGTGTTGATGGCTTCAGGTCTGGTGTAATCGCACCTGCGCGGAATTGGCCATAGGTGCGAGACCGTAGGAGCGACCCTATGGTCATAGAAGTGCATTATGGTTGGGGCTGGGAAGGCCGTAGATGCGAGGTATTTTCTGCATCAACGAGCCCGCAGATACGAAGAATGTTCCGTAGAAGCGAAAATGGGCCGAATGGGCTGGAGTCGAAGAAGCAGAACGGCTCCGCAGGTGTGAGTGCACGGGAGTGAGGTATTGATCGTAGAAGCGGTCCCGCAGGTGCAAATTTTGAGTTGAAAGGTGCGCATGGTTGGACTTTAATGAATGTTCGCACCTGCGATGGTTTGTTCGCAGGTGCAGCATCGCAGGTACGACCTTTTGGACCGCATATGCGGTATCACTAGGAAAACTTATAAATCGAAGGGTTTGAGTTATTTCTGTCATTTTGGACTTGAGGAGCTCGGCTAAGGGCAATTTTTGAGAGGGTGTTTACTACAATTGAAGAGGTAAGTGAAGTTTAATCACTTTTAATGATAGATATTGATTATCATTGATTATTACACCTAGTTTATGTGAATTTGAATTGAAATTATGGGGATTTTAGACTATGTTATCAGAGAGTGGGATTTTATGATACAGGGGTCGATTTGCGAATGAAATTAGTATGGTTGGACTCGTAATTTAACGGGTGTTCGTAATTCACGAATTTTGTCGGTCTTTGGTGTGCGAGCCCGAGGTTGACTTTTTAGTTTTATCATTTGAGATTGATTCTTATGGCTATTATTGATTGTATTAAGTTGTTGTGACTGGATTCGAGTTGTTTGGTGATTGATTCCCGAGGCAAGGGCTTGTTGGAGTATTCATTTGTGCGCTTTGATGTAAGTAATACATCTAAACCTAGATTTGAGGGTATTTAACCCTGAGAACTATATTTTATGAAAGATATTGGGTGACGTACGTGCTAGGTGACGGGCGTGTGTACGTGCACCGATGTGTTTGGGGAGGCATTTAGGCTATTACCAGGCTTAGTTTGCTATCATATATTGTTATCCCCGCGTTTTCCCTACCTGTTTGATCATTTGAATTTTGATTCATGTCATACATCATGGCTAGGCTAAGTGCTAATTGTTTGAGACTTGATAGGTCTATGTTTGCTGTTTTAGAGCTATATGCCTTATTTGTACACATGTTCTCATTCATGATGCTATATCTGTGTATGATATCTTTGTCTCAGTACTTCTTATTTGACTCCTCACATGTTGTTGATGCCTCTTATGTGTAACAATGTTAAACTGACTATTTTGAGATGTGTTTATCTGAGACATGAACGGTAAATGACTGAGTTTGGGCCATAGAGCCGGTTTGGTATTGATTTTGAGGTGACACATTTGCCAGGCCCATATTGGGTTAAGTGTTATGGTTTTATGGCGATGCGTGCACCAACACTACTGGGAAAAATTATCATGATTAGATCTTGGGCAGGAGTTGCCCCTCCGGAGTCTCACATGGCAGTAGTGGGCACATGCACAGTGTTTTATATGCGTGCTTTGATGACGGGCAGTTATGCCAGGCACCCGTAAAGTGCTAAGTGTGAATATTGATGGATCCACTGTGACATTGTTTATTGAAATATATACTTGACAGGTAGGCATAGAGGTGTACCTTCCACATGCTAGCTGTTAAATGAAATGATTTATCTGTGTTGGGCTTTAATTGTTATACTTGAATAGATTTCTGAAATGTGCAAAAGCTGAACATGATATCATTGAGCTACTTGTTTTGCGATTTTTACTTTATATTCTGAACTGTTACTGGTTATTGATATTGGTATTTGACTACTCTTCTGAGCTCGTCACTGCATTCAACCCAAGGTTAGTGTTGTTACTGTAAGGCCCCTTAAAATTTTGCATAAGAAAATAATGTTTCGTGGTTCCGGATTGGGCTTACGTGTTTGAACAGTGTTCTGGAGAGTTGAAGGAAAATGTTGGGCAGAAGTAGGCATTTCTGCGACCCATTCTGTGACTGCAGAACCACTCCACGGACCGAAAAATTATCGCATAGTGAGTCAGTTTTCTAGGTTATTTTGATGTCAATTTCGCGGCCATTATGCGACCGCATAACCACTTCGCGGGCCGCGCTCTTGTCGCATATCCCACTTTGGTATTTCTCGAAGGGAGGTTCTACGGTGCACTATGTGACCGTAGAACAGTTCTGCGGTGCATTATGTGACCGCAGAACATGTTTGCAGACCGCATAGTCACCACAAACCCAAGCAGATGTTTTTTTCCAATTTTTGGCACCCAGATTATGCTGCCAATATGTGGTCCGCATATCGATTATGCGATCGCAGACCATGTTCCGGAGCTTTATTTTTTGATTTTTAAAACCCGACCCTACTTTGTTAAATACACGCTTTGGGCCATTTTTGAGCTAAAATATGACGTTTTAGAGTTAGACAGAGTGCCCTAGAGTGAGAAGGTGTTCCTCAATAATTGTTCTTCAATTATTGCTCGAATCTTGGAAGATTAATAAGGATAACCCACAAGGTCTTCATCCTAGAGGTAAGAGTCTACACCCTAACCCCTAATTTCGAAATTATCTGAAAATGGGTAATTAGCAAGATAATTTTGTGGCATGAGAGTTGTTTATTTTACATGCATGTAATATCAAGGGGTGTAGTAAGATTGTTGAACTAAGCATGGTAAAGAATGGGTTGTGGGATGATGGAATCCTCCATAAAAGGACCTTGAAACCTTAATTCACACCTAGTGTTTGATAAAATGCTCAAATGAGCTAGAACCATGATCATCTTCCTAATTTTGGTTCAATTAGTTATATTTCTACAATAGATTGAAGTTGCTAAGAATTCCTGAATATTTTAGAGTTTAAGGAAGCTCAATTGGGGTATGTTGGCTAAACTCTTCTTTAAGAATTGGAACCCCAATATCCTTGTAAGTTCCAAGATATTTATTACAAGTTGAGTATTCCGAATAAGTTTTGTGATAATGATATATGCTTAATTCCTGTTTCAAATGCTCTCATGATATTGTATTATAAATTGAGGATGTGTTCCAAACTATGGATTGTGTATCTACGTGTTATAATACCAAGTCGTGATTTATGTGGAAAACTATTTTGCCACATTGTGTAGAGATTGTGATTGGGGTTACACCTCCACCCGCATATATTGGAATGAGGCGACAGGGCCGCTTTGTGTATGATTTTGGTATTGTTGTTGCACCACCACCCACATATATATATATATATATATATATATA
>AWOL01S0017126.1:39081-60608 GCA_000715115.1 Nicotiana otophora
CCCCGGCAAAAGGGACGTTAGTACTGTCGAATAGCACTAGTATGTATAACTAAACACCCTCTTAATAGAATGACAAATAATACAAACAAGATGATCATAATATCAATGAAAGCCTTAATCAACATCAAACCTCAATTTAGGATCAAGACAGTGTTCAAATTAATTTCCATATCTCACATTGGGAGAGTTTTAGTATCTATATACCATTGTCCACAATACCATTATTCACAATACCATTATTCACAAAACCAGTACCACCGTACTCTCAGCATGGAGTCCGATCACGACCCTATCGGCTACGCTATCTCATTAGAGGCGTCAACCATAATCATTATCAATAACAATACCACCGTACTTTTAGCACGGAGTCCGATCACGACCCTATCGGCTACGCTATCTCATTAGAGGCGTCAACCATAATCATTATCAATAACAATACCACCGTACTTTTAGCACGGAGTCCGATCACGACCCTATCGGCTACGCTATCTCATTAGAGGCGTCAACCATAATCATTATCAATAACAATACCACCGTACTTTTAGCACGGAGTCCGATCACGACCCGATCGGCTAGGCCATCTTATTTGAAGACATCAACCATAATGATAATTTCAATTACAAATTCTAGCACAATCACCACCATGTGTGCAACATGATGTCTGATCACAACCCGATCAGCTAGGCTGTCTTATTCGAGACATCAACCCTTTTATATCAATCATCGCATTTCATATTACTTTTACATCTTTTCATTTCATTGGCGCTAATGGCCATAACTATATGATCATTCTTGGAACGTTGGCCATATTTAGTATTTCATGCTCACCTTTTCAATTTCTATTATTATCATCATCAACAACAACAAATACAATTCAAATCAAGGTGTGTAGTACACATGTGAGCAATTTAGAGTCTAAGGCACTTAGAGATATTTCACAAAATTCAGCATATTAGCCTTTGTTTGAACTTGACTTGAAGTCAAAACATTATTAATGCACATCCCATATTTTAACACATCCTTAATTGATAATATAACATGAATAAAGCATCTGAGATACTTGTCGAATATATATATCTTTCAACCCAATCTTACTCGAAATAGCCAATTTTATAATGAACCACTAGGGACTTACATATTTCACATGAATATCATGGGATCCAATTCTAAGAGAAGAGTTTAGCTAACATACCTCAACCGAGCTTGCTTAAACTCTAAAATGTTCTGAAATTCTTAGTAACTTCAATCTATTGTAGAAATATAAATAATTGAATCAAAATTAGGAAGATGATCATAGTTCTAGCTCATTTGAGCATTTTATCACACACTGGGTGTGCATAAGGTTTTCGACGTCCTTTTATGGAGAATTCCGTCATCCCACAACCCAATCTTTATCATGCTTAGTTCAACAATCTTCCTACACACATTAATAACACATGCATGTAAAATAAACAACTCTAATGCCCAAAAGTTATCTTGCTAATTACCCATTTCTAGACAAAAATCGAGATTGAGGGTTAGGGTGTAGAATCTTACCTCTAGGATGAAGTCCTAGTGAGTTTCCCTTCTTAATCTTTCAAAACTTGAGCAGGAATTGAAGAACAATTATTGAAGAATATCTTCTCACTTTAGGGATTTCTCTCTCACTCTAAAATGTCAGATTATAGCTCAAACATGGCCCAAAGAGTGTATTTAACGAAGTAGGGTCGGGTTTTAAAAACCCAAAAATGAAGCTCCGCAACAGGTTCTGCGGTTACATAATTGGGGCCCAAAATGACCAAAAATCTGTCTATGCCTGCGGTCACTATGCGGTCCGCATAACTTTTCTGCGGTCTCATAGTGCACCGCATAATAGTTATCCGGTCGCATAGTCAACTTCATAATTGCTTCCAACTGGCCCAATTTACCGCCTTACTCTGCGGCCATTATGCGATCCGCAGAGTGATTCTACGGTCGCATTTCATTTCCAAATATTTTCCTTTACTTTCCGGTGCATTTTTCAACCCAAAATGTCCGCGCCGCGTAAGCCCAATTCAGCACCACGAAACATTATTTTCTTTTTCAAATTTTACTGGGCTTTACACTTAAGTACTTCAAAATGTTTCCGGGGTGTTACACCTTGACCCTCATTCGATGACGAATGATATTAAGTGGGGGAGGATGTAAGGCCCCATAAAAGTTTGCATAAGAAAATAATGTTTCGTGGTGCCGAATTAGGCTTACGTGTTTGAACAGTACCCTGGGGATTTGAAGGAAAATGTTGGGAAGAAGTAGGCATTTCTGCGGCCCATTCTGCTATCGCAGAACCACTCTACGAACCGCAGAATGGTCGCAGAGTGAGTCAGTTTTCTGGGTTATGTTGATGTCAATTTCGCGGCCATTATGCTACCGCATAACAAATTCGCGGGCCGCACTCTTGTCGCATATCCCACTTTGGGATTTCTTGGAGGGAGGTTCTGCGGTGCACTATGTGACCGCAGAACAGTTTTGTGGTGCATGATGCGACCGCAGAACAGATCTGCGGACCGCATAGTAACTGTAGACCCAGGCAGATATGTTTCTCCCATTTTTGGCACCCAGATTATGCGGCTGATATGTGGCCCGCATATCGATTACTTAAGTGTAACACCCGTTAAAATTTGAAAAAGAAAATAATATTTCGTGGTGCCGAATTGGGCTTACGCGGCTTGGACCTTTTGGGTTGAACAATGCACCAGAAAGTAAAGGAAAATATTTGGCAATGACATGCGTTTCTGGGGTCCAATATGCGACCGCAGAATCACTCTGTGGACCGCATAATTGCCGTAGGATGAGGCAGTTAATTGGGCCAGTTGAAAACAATTATGCGATCGACTATGCGACTGCATAATTGTTATGCGGTGCACTATGCGACCGCATAACAGTTATGCGGACCACATAGTGACCACAGGAACAGATAGATTTTTGTGCATTTTGGGACCCAATTATGCGACCGATATGAGATCCGCATAACCATTATGCAGTCGCATATGCGACCGTAGAACCTGTTCCGAAGCTTAATTTTTCGGTTTTAAAAACCCAACCCTACTTCGTTAAATACACGCTTTGGGCCATATTTGAGCTAAAATCGGACATTTTAGAGTGAGAGAGAGTGCCCTAGAGTGATAAGGTGTTCCTCAATAATTGTTCTTCAATTCTAATTCCTAATTTCAAAATTATCTGAAAATGGGTAATTAGCAAGATATTGTTTGGGCATGGGAGTTCTTTATTTTACATGCATGTAATATCAAGGGGTGTAGGAAGATTGTTGAACTAAACATGGTAAAGAATGGGTTGTGGAATGATGGAAGAATACTTTCTCACTCTAGGGCACTCCCTCTCACTCTAAAATATCAGATTTTAGCTCAACAAATGTCCCAAAGAGTGTATTTAACAAAGTAGGGTCGAGTTTTAAAAATCCAAAAATGAAGCTCCGGAACAGGTTCTGTGGTCGCATATGCGACCTCATAATGGTTATGCGAACGGCATATCGGTCGCATAATTGGTGCCCAAAATGACCAAAAATCTATCTGTGCCTGCAGTCACTATGCGGTCCGCATAACTGTTCTGCGGTCTCATAGTGCACTGCATAACAGTTATGCGGTCGCATAGATGACTACATAATTGCTTCCAACTGGACCAATTTACTGCCTCACTCTGCGGCCATTATGCAGTCCCAAGAGTGATTCTGCGGTCACATAATGGACTGGAAAACGCATTTCATTGCCAAACATTTTCCTTTACTTTCCGGTGCATTCTTCAACCCAAAAAGTCTGAGCTGCGTAATCCCAATTCGGCACCACAAAACATTATTTTCTTTTTTAAATTTTATCTCGCTTTACACTTAAGTACTTCGAAATTTTTAAGGGTGTTACACCTTGACCCTCATTCAAGGATGAATGATATTAAGTGGGGGAGGATGTAACTCCCCGTACAATTTCGCATAAGAAAATAATGTTTCGTGGTGCCTACCTGGGCTTACGTGTTTGAACAGTGCCCGGGGATTTGAAGGAAAGTGTTGGGCAGAAGTAGGCATTTCTGCGGCCCATTCTGCTACCGTAGGACCACTCTACGGACCGCAGATTGGTCGCAGAGTGAGTCAGTTTTCTGGGTTATTTTGATGTCAATTTCGCGGCCATTATGCTACCGCATAACCAATTCGCGGGCTGCACTCTTGTCGCATATCCCACTTTGAGATTTCTCGGAGGGAGGTTCTGCGGTGCACTATGCGACCGTAGAACAGTTCTATGGTTCATTATGCGACCGTAGAATAGGTCTGTAGACCGCAGAACAGGTATGCGGACCGCAGACCCAGGCAGATATGTTTCTCCAGTTTTTGGCTCCCAGATTATGCTGCCGATATGCGGTCCGCATATTGATTATGCTATCGCTTATGCGATCGCAGAATATTATCCGGAGCTTCATTTTTTGGTTTTTAACACCCGAACCTACTTCGTTAAATACACGTTTTGGGCCATTTTTGAGCTAAAATCTGACATTTTAAAGTGAGAGAGAGTTCCCTAGAGTGAGAAGGCGTTCCTCAATAATTTACCTACAATTCTAACCTCTAATTTCGAAATTATCTGAAAATGGGTAATTAGCAAGATAATATTTGGGCATGGGAGTTGTTTATTTTACATGCATGTAATATCAAGGGGCGTAGGAAGATTGTTGAACTAAGCATGGTAAAGAATGGGTTGTGGGATGATGGAAGAACACCTTCTGACTCTAGGGCACTCTCTCTCACTCTACAATGTCAGATTTTAGCTCAAAAATGGCCCAAAAAGTGTATTTAACGAAGTAGGGTCAGGTTTTAAAAACCCAAAAATGAAGCTCCAGAACAGGTCCTGCGGTCGCATATGCGACCGCATAATGGTTATGCAGACCGAATATTGGTCGCATAATTCATGCCCAAAACGTCCAAAAATATGTCTGTACCTGCGGTCAGTATGCGGTCCGCATAACTGTTCTGCGGTCGCATAGTGCACCGCATAACAGTTATGTGGTCGCATAGTCGACCGCATAATTGCTTCCAACTGGCCCAAATATGCAACCGCAGAACAGTTCTGTGGTGCATTATGCGACCCTAGAATAGGTCTGCGGACCGCATAGTGACCGCAGACCCAAACATATTTCTTTCCAGTTTTTGGCACCCAGATTATGCGGCTGATATCCGGTCCGCATATCGATTATGCGATCGCATATGCGGTCGCAGACCATGATCAGGAGCTTCATTTTTGGGTTTTTAAAACTCGACCCTACTTCGTTAAATACATGCTTTGGCCATGTTTGAGCTAAAATCTGACATTTTAGAGTGAGATAGAGTGTTGTAGAGTGAGAAGGTGTTCCTCTATAATTGTTCTTCAATTCTATCTCCTAATTTTAAAATTATCTGAAAATGTGTAATTAGCAAGATAATGTTTGGGCATGGGAGTTGTTTATTTTACATGCAAGCAATATCAAGGGGTGTAGGAAGAATGTTGAACTAAGCATGGTAAAGAATGGGTTGTGGGATGATGGAAGAACACCTTCTCACTCTAGGGCACCTCTCTCTCACTCTAAAATGTCAGATTTTAGCTCAAACAATGGCCAAAAGAGTGTATTTAAAGAAGTAGGGCCGAGTTTTAAAAACCCAAAAATAAAGCTCCAACACAGGTTCTACGGTCGCATATGCGACCGCATAATGGTTATGCGGACCTCATAGTGCACTGCATAACATTTATGCGGTCGCATAGTCGACCACATAATTGCTTCCAACTGGCCCAATTAACTGCCTCACTCTGAGGCCATTATGCGGTCCGCTGAGTGATTCTGCGGTCGCATTGGACTGCAGATACGCATTTCATTGCCAAACATTTTCCTTTATTTTTCGGTGCATTGTTCAACCCAAAAAGTCCGAGCCGCGTAAGCCTAATTCGACACCACAAAACATTATTTTCTTTTTGCAAATTTTACCGGTCTTTACACTTAAGTACTTCGAAATATTTCGGGGTGTTACATTCTTCCCCACTTAGGATCATTCGTCCTCGAATGAGGGTAAATATTCGTCATTAGCATCTTATGCAACTCAGTTTTTCATACCACACACTAGCAGCCCCATATTTGACTAACTTCCTAACTTCCAAAACTTTCGCCAGAGTTTCCCTTGTAACTAGGCCTATCCACCTATCAGAGAACCCCTGAAATACATCCTAACAGCATATACATAAACCAACGACGTAACATAATACAAAACAACACCAACTGTGGCCTCATAAGCAATATATTTATACAAAGGAACACCCTTAATGCCAATTGTTCAAATGATACAAAAAAAATAAAAAGCAACTCTTAGAATTTTCATAGATCACAACTTTATAAATACATGGTTATTCAAACAAATAAGGATACTTTTTCTTCATTTCTTCCTCGGCTTCCCAAGTGGCCTCTTCAACCTGTTGGTTTCGCCATAACACTTTCATAGAGGCAATTTCTTTATTTCTCAATTTTCGAACTTGCCGATCAATAATAGAAACCAGAATCTCTTCGTAAGTCAATTTCTCATTTACCTCAATAGTCTCAAACCGAAATAATTAGTGTCGGATCTCCAACTACTTTCTTCAACATAGACACATGAAATACCGAGTGTACTAATGACATCTCAGGTGATAGCTCAAGCTTATACGCCACCTCACCGATCCTCTGAATGCTTTTATACGGTCCGACATACCTCGGACTCAATTTTACTTTCTTACCAAATCGCATTACACCCTTCATGGGGGAAATTTCAAGAATACCCAATCATCTTCTATGAACTCCAAATCCCTGTGATGAACATCCGAATAGGATTTCTGGCGACTCTGAGCAGTCTTCAACCGCTCCTTAATGATTTTAACTTTCTCCATAGCCTGATGCACGAGGTATGGCCCTATCAACTCTGCTTCCCCAATTTCGAACCACCCAATGGGAGATCTACATCTCCTACCATATAAAGCCTCGAACGGCTCCATTTGAATGCTAGCATGATAGCTATTATTGTATGCAAATTCTATGCGTGGTAAATGATCATCCTAACTACCTTTGAAGTCTAGAATGCAAGCACGCAACATATCCTCAAGCGTCTGAATAGTACGCTCTACCTTCCCGTTAGTCTGGGAGTGAAAGGCTATACTAAGATTCACCTGAGTACCCATAACTTGCTGAACTTTCTTCCAAAAATTAGCAGTGAATTGTCCTCCCTGATCATAAATGATAGAAACTAAGGTGCCATGCGACCTGACTATTTCTTTGATATACAACTGAGCATACTGCTCCGCTGTGTTAGTATACTTAACTGGCAAGAAGTATGCTGACTTCGTGAGTCGATCCACAATCACCCAAATTGAATCAAACTTGCGCGGAGTGCGCGGTAATCCTACCACAAAGTTCATATTAATCAGTTCCCATTTCCACATTGGAATTTCTATGTTCTGTGCCAACCCACCAGGCCTTTAATGTTCGGCCTTCACTTGCTGACAATTCGGACATCTTGCCACAAAGTCCGCCATATTCCTTTTCATATCATTCCACCAATAGACTTCCTTAAGATCATGATACATTTTTGTAGAACCTAGGTGCACGGAATACCTAGAAGTGTGAGCTTCGGTCAAAATTCTTTCACGGAGACCATCCACATTTGGAATACATAGTCGCCCTTGGTACATTAATGTACCATCATCCATGCCAAGAGAAAATGCCATGGTCTTATGTTTATGAATCCCCTGTTTCAATTGCCCTAACAATGGATCGTTGTATTGTTTATCTTTGACTTCCACAACAAGCGATATTTCAGCCCTATTTTGCACAATTACCCCTCATTCACTAGAGTTCGTAAGACAAACTCCCAAACTAGCCAATAGAAGAACTTCTTTGGCCAATGGCCTTTGATATGCCCCCAAGTGTGCTAAGCTACCCATATATTTTCGGCTAAGAGCATCCACAATAATATTAGCCTTCCCCGGATTGTATAAAATATCAATGTCATAATCCTTGAGTAATTCAAGCCATCTTCTCTGCCTTAGATTCAATTCCTTCTATTTGAAAATATATTGAAGGCTCTTATGGTCCGTAAATATATCCACATGGACCCCATATAAATAATGAAGCCAAATTTTCAATGCAAATACCACCACTACAAGTTCTAAATTATGTGTTGGATAGTTCTTTTCATGATTCTTTAGTTACCTAGAACCATAAGCTATCACCTTTCCATGTTGCATTAATACACATCCAAGACCAATTCTTGAAGCATCACAATATATCACAAATCCATCTATACCATCTAGTAGAGTCAACACCGGTGCCGTATTCAATCTTGCTTTCAATTCCTAAAAACTCTTTTCACAAGCATCTGACCATTGGAACTTAATTGCCTTCTGCGTCAATTTAGTCAATGGAGAGGCAAGAGTAGAAACCTCCTCCACAAACTTTCTGTAATATCCAGCTAAGCCTAATAAACTGCGAATCTCTGTTGGCATTGTAGGCCTTGGCCAATTCTTCACAACTGAAATTTTCTGAGGATCAACCTTAGTTCCCTCACTAGAGACTATATGACCTAAGAATATGACCGATTCAAGCCAAAATTCACACTTTGAAAACTTTGCATATAACGGGTGCTGATGTAGGGTTTGCAGAACTACCCTGAGATGATCGGCATGGTCTTCTCAACTTCGTGAATATACAAGAATATCGTCAATAAACACTATCACAAAAGAGTCGAGTAATGGCTTAAAAACTTGATTCATAAGATCCATGAAAGCTGCTGGGGCATTTGTTAACCCAAAAGACATCACCAAAAATTCAAAGTGCCCATATCGGGTTCTAAAAGTTGTTTTCAGAATATTTCGCTCCCTGATCTTCAATTAGTGATACACGGATCGTAAATCAATTTTGAAGAAGTACCTAGCACCTTGCAATTGATCAAACAACTCATCTATCCTTGGTAGTGGGTACTTATTCTTGATTGTGACCTTATTAAGCTGCCGATAGTCAATACACATTCTCAGTGACCCATCTTTCTTTCTTACAAAAAGGACCGGTACGCCCCAAGGCGACACACTTGGCCAGATAAAACCCTTTTCTAACAAATCTCTCAATTGTTTCTTTTGCTCTTTCAATTCTACCGGTGCCATTATGTAGGGTGGAATAGATATAGAATGTGTGTCTGGCATCACATCAATCCCAAAATCAATCTCCTTGTCTGGTGGGATCCCAAGGAGTTCATCCGGAAAGACACCCGGAAATTCATTCACAACAGGCACAGACTCAAGTGTATGTGCCTCAGCATCGGTGTTCGTAACCCGGACCAAATGGTAAATACCTCCCTTGTTGATCATTTTTGTGGCCTTAAGGTAAGAAATAAACCTGCCCTTCGGTACTACATCATCACTCTTCCACTCAATAACTAGGTCATTTGTAAATTCGAAACTAACAGTTCTGGTTCGGCAATCAAGCTGGGCAAAACATGAATAAAGTCAACCCATCCCCATTATCACATCAAAATCGACCATTCTCAATTCAATAAGATCGGCCAGGGTGTCCTGACCACGCAAAGTGAAAACACAATCCCTATAGACCCGCATGGCCAAAATAGACTCACCAACCGGAGTAGATACAGAGAACGACTCATAAAGTTATTTTGGTTCTATCCCAAATTCCATAGCAACATAAGGTGTGACATATGACAAAGTGGAATCGGTATTAATAAGAGCATATACATCATGAGATTGGACAGTCAATATATCCGTGACAACATCTGGAGAAGCTTTGAATTCTGGCGACCCCTCATAGCATAGAAACGGCCGGATCCTCCCGAACTCTGTGCTCTACCCCTAGATGCACCACGCCCTGTGGGTGTTGGAGTTCCACGAGCTGGAGGAGGTGCTGCGGATGTAGTAGCTGTAGAACTGGCTGGTTGTGCCATACCACTGCCCGCACCTTGACGGGACGAACGACACTCCCTTTGAATGTGACCCCTCAATCCGCATCTGTAGCATATGGGTAAGTCCATGTAGCATATTCCTAGGTGCATCTTTCCACAACGAGGGCATGGGGGCCTCCTCTACTTCTAGAATCTACCACCATGACGACTTTGCTGATATGAGCCCCTGTTGCCCTGACTGGGCCTGAAATGACTCCACTGCTGCTGCTGACTGGGCCCTGATGGCGGTGCACTAGCCGAAGACTGAGCAAAGGACTAGGATGGCCCTGATGACCCTCCCCTGAATGTTGACTTGCCACCACTAGAAGAACCACCAATGTTTCCCCCAGACCGGGCCTTATTACTACCCTCTCGCTCCATTCTGTTCCTTAATTTGCGGGTCTCTGTGGCTTGAGAGAATTCCACCATCTTTCCATAGTTCATATCAGAATTCAAGGCTATTGTAGCGGCCTCATTAATTACCAAGGGACTAAGTCCCTGCACAAAGCGGCACACTCTAGCCTGCATAGTGGGCAGTATGTAAATAACATACTTAGACAGGTACGCAAATCTCGTATGGTAATCCCACACACTCAGGCTACCTTGCCTCAAGTTCTCAAACTCAGCAGCATGGGCTGCCTTAGTCTCGGTAGGCAAGAAATGATCAATGAAGGCATCGACAAATGCACCCCACCTCGCCAGAGAATATGCCACCTCTTTTAGGCGGTAGGAGGCCAATTCCACTGCCTCTGTCTCAGTAGAACGCATTACTCGGAGAGTCTTGTGCATCTCATTAATGAAGTCCTGGGGATCTTCCTCTGGTTTAGTACCCGTGAACACTGGAGGATCCAGCTGGAGAAACCTATTCACCCAGGAACTAGTAGAATCCCCTGGCTGACTGGAAGAAGTGGATGCAACATTTGATCTCTGGGCCTGGGATGCCACTATCTCAGCCAACATCTGTATGGCTCCCCTAAGATCAATATCAGAAACACCAGAATCAGAAGCTGGAACTGGTATATCACTTGGAGGGACCGTTTCACCTTCAGTAGGTGTAGGGACAGGTGCGGTCTGATCAGTTGTAGTAGAGTCAGGCAGTGTAGTTACTGGAGGAATATTCTCACTCCTCGGGTGCTCACCCGTATCATTAATTATAGGATCAACTGTCACTCTTTGGGTGACATTGGGTCTTTGGCCAGTTCTTGCTTTTTTCTTAGGTGCCATGTGCTGAAAATTAGAGCAACTCAGGAGTTAAAGGAGGAACAATCTTACAACCAGCTTTATCGCGCGATCAAGAACATGAAAGAAGGGTATTATTCCTAAATGCCCATGTAGCATCCTAATTATAGATGTGGCAGACAACACACCGATAATAAGGACTCTACTAGACACGGCTCCGAGACATCCTAGGACACTTTAAAACTTATACCAAGTTTGTCACGCCCCAAAATCAAGGAGCGCGACCGGCGCTCAACCGAGTGAACCCGACCGAGCAAGCCTGTTAGATTTTCTTCTATCCAAACTCATCCACGAATGGAGATAATGCATATTTTCATTAATTAGACAAAAAGGTGTTCATGTCTACAATACCAATTCATTTCCAATAGTTTCATTATTTTTAAAGTCTCAAATGGACAAGTAATACAACTACAACATAATATATTTTGACTTTCCCAGCATCGATACACAACCCACACTATGTCTACGGAGCCTCTATAGATAAAGAAGAGTACAATGATAATGCTAGCAACAAGGCCCCGGCTATACCTCAAACAGAATACACAAAGTACAAAAGATTCATGACCCCGGGATGAACTGGGGCTCACCAAGTCAGCTGGAAAGAAGGTGTACTGCTACCACTGATCAATATCTTCTGCTTTGGAACCACCTGCATCCATTTAAAGATGCAGCGCCCCCGGCAAAAGGGACGTTAGTACTGTCGAATAGCACTAGTATGTATAACTAAACACCTTCTCAATAGAATGACAAATAATACAAACAAGATGATCATAATATCAATGAAAGCCTTAATCAACATCAAACCTCAATTTAGGATCAAGACAATGTTCAAATTAATTTCCATATCTCACATTGGGAGATTTTTAGTATCGATATACCATTGTCCACAATACCATTATTCATAATACCATTATTCACAAAACCAGTACCATCGTACTCTCAGCATGGAGTCCGATCACTACCCGATTGGCTAGGCTATCTCATTAGAGACATCAACCACAATTACTCTCAATATTAATACCACCGTCTTTAACACAGAGACCGATCACGACCCGACCGGCTAGGCTATCCATTAGGGACAACGACCACAATCACAATTTCAATTACAATTTCCACCACAATCACCATCCGACCGGCATGGTGTCCGATCGCGACCCGACCGGCTAGGTTGTCTTATTCAAGACATCAACCTTTTTATATCAATCATCGCATTTAATATTACTTTCACATCTTTTCATTTTGTTGGCGCTAATGGCCATAACTATAAGATCATTCTTGGCACGTTGGCGATATTTAATATTTCATGCTCACCTTTTCAATTTCAATTATCATCATCATCATCAACAAAAAATACAATTCAAATCAAGGTGTGTACTACACATGCGAGCAATTTAGAGTCAAAGGCACATCGATATATTTCACAAAATTCGGCATAATATCCTTCGTTTGAACTTGAATTGAAGTCGAATTATTATTAATGCACAACCCATATTGTTTTACATCCTCAACTGATGACATTATATATATATATATCAACCCAATCTTACTCGGAATAGTCAATTTTATAATGAACCACTCGGGACTTACATATTTCATATGAATATCGTGGGATCCAATTATAGGAGAAGAGTTTAGCCATCATACCTCAATCGAGCTTCCTTAAACTCTAAAATGTTCTGGAATTCTTAGCAACTTCAATCTATTGTAGAAATATAACAAATTGAATCAAAATTAGGAAGATGATCATAGTTCTAGCTCATTTGAGCATTTTATCAAACACTAGGTGGGCATAAGGTTTTCAAGGTCCTTTTATGGAGAATACCATCATCCCATAACCCAATCTTTACCATGCTTAGTTAAACAATCTTCCTACACCCTTGGATAACACATGCATGTAAAATAAACAACTCTCATGCCCAAATATTATCATGCTAATTACCCATTTCTAGAAAAAAATCGAGATTGAGGGTTAGGGTGTAGAATCTTACCTCTAGGATGAAGACCTAGTGAGTTTCCCTTCTTAATCTTCCAAAACGTAAGAAATAATTGAAGAATAATTATTGAAGAACACTTTCTCACTCTAGAGCACTCTCTCTCACTCTAAAATATCAAATTATAGCTCTAACATAGCCTAAAGCCTGTATTTAACGAAGTAGGGTCGGGTTTTAAAAACCAAAAAATAAAGCTACGGAACAGGTTCTACGGTCGCATATACGACCGCATAATGGTTATGCAGTCCGCATATCGGTCACATAATTGGTGCCCGGAATGACCAAAAATCTGTCTGTGCCTGCAGGCACTGTGCGGTCCGCATAACTATTCTGCGGTGGCATAGTGCACCGCATAACAGTTATGCAGTCGCATAATCGATCGCATAATTGCTTCCAACTCGCCCAATTAACTGCCTCACTCGGCGGCCATTATGCGGTCCGCAGAGTGATTCTGCGGTCACATAATGGACTACAAAAATGCATTTCATTGCCAAACATTTTCCTTTACTTTTCGGTGCATTGGTCAACCCAAAAAGTCCGAGCTGCGTAAGCCCAATTCAGCACCACGAAACATTATTTTCTTTTGCAAATTTTACCGGGCTTTACACTTATGTACTTCGAAATTTTTTTGGGGTGTTACACCTTCACTCTCATTCGAGGACGAATGATATTAAGTGGGAGAGGATGTAAGGCCCCGTAAAATTTCGCATAAGAAAATAATGTTTCGTGGTGCCGAATTGGGCTTGCGTGTTTGAATAGTGCCTTGGGGAGTTGAAGGAAAATGTTGGGCAGAAGTAGGCATTTCTGCGGCCCATTCTGCCACCGCAGAACCACTCTGCGGACTGCAGAATGGTCGTAGAGTGAGTCAGTTTTCTGGGTTATTTTGATTTTAATTTCGCGGCCATTATGCGACCGCATAGCCAATTCACGGGCCGTACTCTTGTCTCATATCCCACTTTGGGATTTCTCGGAGGGAGGTTTTGCGGTGCACTATGCGACCGCAGAATAGTTCTGTGGTGCATTATGCGACCGGAGAATACGCCTGCGGACCACATAGTGACCGCAGACCCAGGCATATATTTTGTTCCAGTTTTATGCACCCAAATTATGCGGCCGATATGCGGTCTACATATTGATTATGCGATCACATATGCGATGGCAGACCATGATCCGGTGCTTCATTTTTGGGTTTTTAAAACCCGACTCAACTTCGTTAAATACATGCTTTGGGCCATTTTGGAGCTAAAACTTGACATTTTCGAGTGCGAGAGAGAGTGCCCTAGAGTGAGAAGGTGTTCCTCAATAATTGTTCTTTAATTCTAACCTCTAATTGTGAAATTATCTGTAAATGGGTAATTAGCAAGATAATTATTGGGCATGGGAGTTGTTTATTTAACATACATGAATATCAAGGGGTGTAGGAAGATTGTTGAACTAAGCATGGTAAAGAATGGGTTGTGGGATGATGGAAGAACACCTTCTCACTCTAGGGCACTCTCGGTCACTCTAAATTGTCAGATTATAGCTCTAAAATGGCCTAAAGAGTGTATTTAAAGAAGTAGGGTCGGATTTTAAAAACCCAAAAATGAAGCTCCGGAACAGGTTCTATGGTCGTATATACGACCGCATACTGGTTATGCGGACAACATATCGGTCGCATAATTGGTGCCCGGAATGACCAAAAATCTGTCTGTGCCTGCAGGCAATGTGCGGTCCGCATAACTATTCTGCAGTGGCATAGTGCACCACATAACAGTTATGCGCTCGCATAATCGACCGCATAATTGCTTCCAACTCGCCCAATTAACTGCCTCACTCGGCAGCCATTATGCAGTCCGCAGAGTGATTTTGCGGTCACATAATGGACCGCAAAAATGCATTTCATTGCCAAACATTTTCCTTTACTTTCCGGTGCATTGGTCAACCCAAAGAGTCCGAGCCACGTAAGCCCAATTCAGCACCACGAAATATTATTTTCTTTTTCAAATTTTACCAGGCTTTACACTTATGTACTTCGAAAATTTTTTGGGGTGTTACACCTTGACTCTCATTCGAGGACGAATGATATTAAGTGGGGGAGGATGTAAGGCCCCGTAAAATTTCGAATAAGAAAATAATGTTTTGTGGTGCCGAATTGGGCTTGCGTTTTTGAATAGTGCCCTGGGGAGTTGAAGGAAAATATTGGGCAGAAGTAGGCATTTCTGCGGCCCATTCTGCTACCGCAGAACCACTCTACGGACCGCAGAATGGTCGCAGAGTGAGTCTGTTTTCTGGGTAATTTTGATGTCAATTTCGCGGCCATTATGCGACCGCATAGCCAATTCACGGACCGCACCCTTGTCTCATATCCCACTTTGGGAGTTCTCGGAGGGAGGTTCTGCGGTGCACTATGCGACCACAGAACAGTTCTGTGGTACATTATGTGACTGCAGAACAGGCCTGCGGACCACATAGTGACCGCAGACCCAGACAGATATTTTGTTTCCAGTTTTTGGCACCCAAATTTTGCGGCCGATATGTGGTCTACATATCGACTATGCGATCGCATATGTGATCGCAGACCATGATCCGGAGCTTTAGTTTTGGGTTTTTAAAACCCGACTCAACTTCGTTAAATACACGCTTTGGGCCATTTTGAACTAAATTTTGACATTTTCGAGTGAGAGAGAGAGTGTGTCGTAGAGTGAGAAGGTATTCCTCAATAATTGTTCTTCAATTCTAACCCATAATTTTGAAATTATATAAAAATGGGTAATTAGCGAGATAATCATGGGGCATGGGAGTTGTTTATTTTACATGCATGAATATCAAGGGGTGTAGGAAGATTGTTGAACTAAGCATGGTAAAGAATGGGTTGTGGGATGATGGAAGAACACCTTCTCACTCTAGGGCACTCTCTTTCACTCTAAAATGTCAGATTATAGCTCTAAAATGGACTAAAGAGTGTATTTAACGAAGTAGGGTTGGGTTTTAAAAACCCAAAAATAAAGCTCCAGAACAGGTTTTATGGTTGCATATACGACCGCATACTGGTTATGCGGACCGCATATCGGTCGCATAATTGGTGCCAGAAATGACCAAATATCTGTCTGTGCCTGCAGGCACTATGCGGTCCGCATAACTATTTTGCGGTGGCATAGTGCACTGCATAATAGTTATGCGGTCGCATAGTCGACCGCATAATTGATTAACTGCCTCACTCGGCGGCCATTATACTGTCCGCAGAGTGGTTCTGCGGTCACATAATGGACCGCAAAATCGCATTTCATTGCCAAACATTTTCTTTTACTTTCCGGTGCATTGGTCAACCCAAAAAGTCCGAGCCGCGTAAGCCTAATTCAGCACCACGAAACATTATTTTCTTTTACCAATTTTACCGAGCTTTAAACTTATGTACTTCGAAAAGTTTTCGAGGTGTTACACCTTGACTCTCATTCGGGGACGAATGATATTAAGTGGGGGAGGATGTAAGGCCCCGTAAAATTTCGAATAAGAAAATAATGTTTTGTGGTGCAGAATTGGGCTTGCGTGTTTGAATAGTGCCCTGGGGAGTTGAAGGAAAATGTTGGGCAGAAGAAGGCATTTCTGCGGCCCATTGTGCGACCGTAGAACCACTCTACGGACCGCAGAATGGTCGCAGAGTGAGTCTGTTTTTTGGGTTATTTTGATGTCAATTCGCGGCCATTATGCGATCGCATAGCCAATTTACGAGCCGCACTCTTGTCTCATATCCCACTTTAGGATTTCTCAGAGGGAGGTTCTGCGGTGCACTATACGACTGCAGAACAGTTCTGTGGTGCATTATGCGACCGCAGAACAGGCCTGCGGACCACATAGTGACCGCAGACCCAGGCAGATATGTTTTTCCAATTTTTGGCACCCAAATTATGCGGCCGATATGTGGTCCACATATCGATTATATGCGATCGTAGACTATGATCTGGAGTTTTATTTTTGGGTTTTTAAAACCCGACTCAACTTCATTAAATACACGCTTTGGGCCATTTTTGAGCGACAATTTGACATTTTCTAGTGAGAGAGAGAGTGCCCTAGAATGAGAAGGTGTTCCTCAATAATGGTTCTTCAATTCTAACCCCTAATTTTGAAATTATCTGAAAATAGGTAATTAGCAAGATAAGCTTTGGGCATGGGAGTTGTTTATTTTACATGCATGTAATATCAAGGGGTGTAGGAAGATGGTTGAACTAAGCATGGTAAAGAATGGGTTGTGGGATGATGGAATCCTCCATAAAGGGACATTGAAACCTTAATGCACACTTAGTGTTTTATAAAATGCTCAAATGAGCTAGAACCATGATCATATTCCTAATTTTGGTTCAATTTGTTATATTTCTACAATAGATTGAATTTGCTAAGAATTCCAGAACATTTTAGAGTTTAAGGAAGCTCAATTGAGGTATGTTGGCTAAACTCTTCTTTAAGAATTGGAACCTCAATACCCTTGAAAGTTCTAAGATATTTATTACAAGTTGAGTATTCCGAATAAGTTTTGTGATAAAGATATATGTTTAATTCGTATTTCAAATGCTCTCATGATATTGTATTATAAATCGAGGATGTGTTCCAAACTATGGATTGTGTATTTACGTGTTATAATTCCAAGTCATGATTTATGTGGAAAACTATTTTGCCAAATTTTGTAGAGATTGTGATTGGGGTTACACCTCCACCCGCATATATTAGGGTGAGGTGGCATGGCCGCTTTGTGTATGATTTTGGTATTGTTGTTGCACCACCACCCACATATATATATATTGGGGTGAGGCGGCATGGCCGCTTTGTGTAGGTATTGGTGTCGTTGGTGCACTTCCATCTGCATATATTGGGGTGAGGAGGCAGGGACGCTTTGTGTGAAAATGGGTATTGTGTTTACACCTCCACCCGCATACATTGGTGTGAGGCGGCAGGGCCGCTTGAATAGAGTTTTAGTATTGTGTTTACACTTCCACCTGCATACATTGGGGTGAGGCGGAGGGGCCACTTTGTGGGGAAAGGGTTACAGAGGATCTCATCTTAAATTCTATAAATATTAATGACAACTCTTGATAAGCTTGCTTTGGTTTAAACAACTATCTATGCTATTCTATTGTCGCCTTGATTCATTATATTCATACTGTATTTTTGAGTTCTTAAATTGGTGTTTGATTTTCTACTATTCGACATGTACTAATGTCCCTTTTGCTGTGGGCACTGCATCTTTAATGGATGCAGGTGGTTCCACAGTGGAGGATACTGACCAGTGATAGCAGTGCTCATTGTTCCCAGCTGACTTGGTGAGCCCCATCGCATTTCGGGGTTGTGCATATTTTATTTCTTATGTGTTTTGAGGTATAGCCGGAGCCTTGTTGCCGGCACAATCATTGTACCCTTTGGTATTTTTAGAGGCTCCGTAGACTAAATGTGGGTTGTGTATGGGTGTTGGGAATGTTAAACATGTCTTGTTGTGATTAAATCAGTTGTTCCATTTTGAACCATGAAGGTATGTGTATGTGTGTGTTTTGATACTTATTAATGGAGTGACTAATGGTAATGAATTGGTATTTCAGACATGATCAGTTTATTGTTTGTATAACGAAAACATTTATTCTCTTTATTCATGAATGAGTTGGGTAGAAGGAAATCTAATAGGCTTGCTCGGCCGGGTTCACCCGGTTGAGCGCCGGTCGCGCTCCTCGGTTTTGGGGCGTGACAGTTACTCATTGAGTACATGGGATCGGTTGTACTCAGAGTACACTCTACACTTCGTGTGCAGATCAAGGTATATCCAATCGAGGTGATTTCTAGACTTGAGTTGTTGCCAACCTTTGGGAGACTACGAGGTAGCTTTTATGTCATCCGCAGTCCTTGAAGTTTTCTTTCATTTATTTCTATCTTTACGGTTCTATTGTTCAGATAGTTGTATTAGAGAATTTTTCTTGTATCTTATTATTCGTTAGTGCTCGTGTACTCGTTGACACCAGATGTTGGAGTTGGTTGTAGCAGTATTGTGGTTTTATTCTTGGATACTTCATTATATTTTTCCGTTGTTGAGCTATTAAACCATGATTATTTGATTTCGTTTCTATCATATGACCATTGGCTTACCTAGCGGGTTTGGTTAGGTGGCATCGCGACTAGTTGATTTGGGTCATGCAAACGGGTCACAGACGGGTCAAGACGGTATGGGGTCATTTGGTTTGGGCCTCAGACGGTAAAACATGGGCGTGCCTAGTGTTTTAGACTTCTTTTGGTCCGATTTTCACCTCGCATTGTGCCACAATTTACAAATACGCAAACATTAATTAGAAAAATTGTAAAATGGTTAACACAAATGGTAAAAAATACTATTTATGAAATTAACACTTTTAAGATAGAGTACTATAATTGTAAAACTATAAAGATATTATTTTGACCTATATAGCATAATAAATGTAATTATTGAAAAATATAGGTAATTATCGCAAATAATATGCAAGTGGTATAAAATGTGAATGTAACTGTATGAAATAATGTAAAATATTATAAAATACACATAAAAATATAAATAACTATTTAGGAAAAGTAATCACTCAGAAATAATTTTAAGGGAATAATAAATAAATACTTATCAATTAAAATTCTGGAATCAATTAAAAAATGCTTATAATATGAAAAGCAATATTTGTATAAAATTTCCATGAAAATAAATTGATGAAAAGTGTTATGAAGATAATAGATTAATATTTAAAAAAGAAATACTCTATAAAACTATTATTTAAAAATATATAAAAAATACGTTATGAATATACTAGCTAAATGGAAAATGTGAGGGCAAAATTGAGTATCAACAGCTGCCCCTCTTTACGCGAGAATAATGAAAGAATTATCAGGTAAAGAAATCGAGATGATACTCAATTTTGTATGAATATATGAGTATATGAGATGTTAAAAATATGGGGATCAGACCCTGGTTCTTGAGCTGCGTACATATCCCCGATTTTACGGGAATCAAGCCACGTGTAGTTCTAGATCCAGAGGCGGATGAGGCCGATGGAGTTGTTGTGGAAAGACTTCATGTTTTAAAGAGTGATTTTCTCAAGATAGGGCGGTGTTTTGAATGGTTGACAGTATAGATGACAATAATGCAGAATCGATTGTTACAGATGCGTGAGGCAATGTGATTGGGGAACGATTACAGAAAGGAAACGTAATCAATTATTGGTTGGTGGTTACTTGGAGATACTAAAGGAATGTGAGCGTTTGAATGGAAACCAGATCAAGAATCGCTCATGTTTGAAGAACGGTTACCTTCCGAGTTACCTGCAAAGATACAACGAATACGGAAGCATATACACTATAGTTATAATATCATTGCTGCAAGTGAGAAAATTTAAACATGATGTGAATTCCCTTCAGACCATGACAATATTCTTCGGACGATGAGAATGATATCATTAGACCATGACATCCTGGGCCATGAAACGTGTAATAAAGGGATTCGTAGGCCATGAAATGGTGTCCTCAGGCCATGAGGATGGCGCCTTTGGAATATGATGCCTTTGAATATTGATGTGCAACTTTGATATCCTTGGGCCATGAAATGTTGTCCTTAGTCTATGAGGATGATTCCTTCAGACTATGATTCCTTCGAATATTGTAGCGATATTTTAGCCCATGAAATGCAAGGATGTGGTAATATATGATTGTTCGACAAAGGAAATAGGTAGTACTTAGCCATATGCAGATGACGAAGGCAGGTTTTAGACTTATGCAGGAATGAAGGAAGGTAGTTCTTAGCCTTGCATGAGATGGAGGCAGAGCTTAGCCTCATGCAAATGATGAGGGCAGTGCTTAGCCCTATGCAAGTAATGAGGGCAGTGCTTAACCCTATGCAGGTGAAGGCAGTGTTTAACCTCATGTAATAATGGAGGCAGAGCTTAGCCTCATGCAAGTAATGAGGGCAGTGCTTAGCCCCATGCAAGTAATGAGGGCAGTGCTTAGCCCCATGCAAATAATAAGGGTAGTGCTTAGCCTATGCAAGTTATAAGCCCCATGGCTTAGCATCATGCAAGTTATAAGTACTACCCTTATTATTTGTAGAGGAAGGCAATGAGGGAAGTGCTTATCCCTATATAGAGGAAGGCAATGCTTAGCCTTATGCAATGATGGAGGTAGAGCTTAGCCTCAAGTAAATGCAAGAAAGGAAAGAAATTCTTAGCTCGACACATTTAGGCTTGGTAGCATCCATCCATGTGAAGATAGAGGTTTCGTCGTGTATCCTTTTGTGGATACTTCTGCTAATATTGTACCTTTTATACCTTCATTCAAAGAAAACTTATATGTCCCGGGGTGGGTGGGGGGTG
>AWOL01S0017126.1:62356-89226 GCA_000715115.1 Nicotiana otophora
GAGGTTAGTTTATGCTTTTGATTCCTTGTTCCATCCTCACTTCTGACTTTGCCTTCAGAGCTTGACGCTTCTGTGCTTTGAGATAGCCTAGTAGCATTTGGCTATTACTAAAAATTGAGTTTTGAAAATATGCATTTTGTAATTGGTCAGTCATAAAGATTGCATTTATTCAATCATGTGATAATGCATTAAAATAGAGAGTTTTGTAGAATCATAGACTGGGACGCATTTTGAGACATTGCAACGTCCTTGTCCTGGATGGAATTTTGAGGACTCCCTCAAAAATATACCCTAGTCCTGACGAATACTTTCCGGCAATACACTTTCGGCAACCCTTGGTGCGACAATACTGAATATGATGAAGCTCAAAATCTTGCCCCAGTTGTTTTCCTTGGAAGGAAATGGAGATTTTATTATAATGTGACCGAACCCACTGGGCTTCCTACGTATCCCCTCTTAAATGTGAATCTGGTCAAGCGTAGTTCGTGTTACATCAAGAATAAAGTGCAAATTAGACATAATATCTTTTGACATCGTCCGAATTGATAGGTTTTGGCCATATCTATCCATCCATTTATGCTAGTATGAGTGCTCCTCCTGTCAGCACTTGGTGAACCATGTAAGGACCTCGCCAGTTTGGTGAGAATTTACCCTTTGCCTCATCCTGATGTGAGGAGATTCTCTTTAGAACCAGTTGACCCAGTGCAAATTGTCTTGGTCTAACCTTCTTATTGATATCCCTTGCCATTCTATTCTAGTAAAGTTGGCCGTGACATACCACGTTCATTATTTTCCTGTGAATGAGAGCCAACTAATCATATCGACTATGTACCCATTCTGCATCACTAAGTTCAGCTTTTTGTGTGATCTGCAAGTAAGGAATTTCTACCTCAGCGGGTATAACAACTTCAGTACCATACACCAATAGATAAGGGTTCTCCCCAGTTGATGTTTGGACCATGGTGAGGTACCCAAGAAAAGAAAATGGTAATTTCTCATGCCACTGTTTGTTGTTGTCCACCATCTTCCTTAGTATTTTTTTAATATTCTTGTTGGCGATTTCTATGACTCCATTCATGTGGGGTCTATATGCAGTGGAATTTTGGTGTTGATCTTAAATATTTCGCACATGGCCTGCATTAGATCACTGGTGATGTTGGCGGCATTATCAGTGATAATTGACTTGGGAACCTAAAATCGGTAGACAATACAGTCTCGAACAAAATCCGCTACGACCTTCTTTTTCATGGCTTTGTAGGAAGTGGCTTCGACCCACTTGGTGAAGTAATCAAGGGATACCAAGATAAATATGTGTCCATTGAAGGCAACAATCTCGATTGGACCGATGACATCCATATCCCAAGTGGCAAAAGACCAAGGGAAACTCGTCACATTGAGTTTATTAGGTGGAACTCGTATCATGTCAACATATACCTGACACTGGTGCCATTTATGTACATACTTGATGTATTCAGTTTCCATAGTCATTAAAAATATCCCGCCCTTAGTATCTTCTTGACTAGAACGAACCCATTCATGTGAGGTCCATATGCCCACTCCCTTGAAGTTTTTAGCTTCGTGAAAAAACATTCTCCTGCCATCATAAGCTTCGGCGATATCTTTCCCTATGAAAAATACTTCTTCGTAGGGAAACTATGTCTTCAATGGTTCGTATTCCACACCCATAGGGTTCTGTGCCAGATGATCGGCCAATGCTTGCCCCTTGACTGCCTTCTATGTAACGTAGACGATGTCTAACTCACTTAACAATATTTTCCACTTTGCCAACTTGACAGTAGGCATAGGTTTCTATAAACTGTACTTTAAGGGGTCCATTCTCGATATGAGGTATATGGTGTATGCATAGAAATAGTGCCTCAGTTTATGGGCTATCCATGTCAGGGCACAACAAGTACGCTCTAATAAAGAATACCGAGCTTCATAGGGTGTGAACATCTTACTTAAATAGTATATGGCTTGCTCTTTCCTTTCGGCTCATCATGTTATCCCAAGACGCACCCAAATGCTCCGTCCAATATGGACATGTATAGCAGTATGGGTCTCCCGGGCTCAGGTGGGACTAGCACATGAGGCTTGGACAAATATCCTTGATTTTATTGAAAGCCTTTTGACATTCCTTAGTCCAACTTGTTGCAGCACCCTTTCTCAACATCTTGAAGATTGGTTCTCATATTACTGTCGATGTCTCTATGAAACGGCTGATGTAATTGAGATGTCCCAAGAATCTTATCACGTCCTTCTTGTTCCTTAGCGGCGACAAATCCTGGATGGCTTTGATCTTTGACGGGTCCAGCTCGATCCTGTGATGACCCGATAAGTCATCTCATATTTTGAAACCTAATTCTATGATCCAAAGCCTTAAAAATCATATTTTAGCCTTCCTCAATTTGTGTGTGCAGTCCGGGCGTCTTTCCGGAAAGCTTTTATGTTAAAAACTGAGAAAAATATGAAATTTTACCTTAAAATCCACTTGAGTTGACTTCGGTCAACATTTTGAGCAAACGGACCTAAATTCGTGTTTTGACGGTCCCGGTGGGTCCGTATCGTGATTTGGGACTTGGGCGTATGCCCGGAATCGAATTCGAAAGTCCCTAGCTCGAGATATTAGACTTTGTTGAAATTTGAAAGTTAAAGGCTTATTGAATTTGAAATATTTATCCAAAGTTTGACTTTTTGGATAACGGGTATGTATTTTGGTTCCGGAACCCGTATAGGTCCAATACCATATTTGTGCCTTGTGTGTGAAATTTGATGAAAAATGGAGTTGGTTTGACGTGATTCAGACGTCCGGTTGTGAAAATAGAAGTTCCAAAGTTTTCTTAAATTTTTTTATTTGATTTGGTATTCAATTCGTAGTTTTAGTTGTTATTTTGGTGTTTTTATCGAGCGAAGAACAAGGACTTGTGTGCATAGTTCATTTAGAGCCCCAAGGGCTCGGGTAAGTTTCGGATAAGCTATGGAGTGAACTGGACTTAGAATATTTGTTGGTGTCTGAAATTTCAGGGAACTGGCCACTAATCTCGCATTTACGAGATTAGAGTTCGCATTTTCGAACATTTCCATATTCTGTCAGGCTCACATTTGCGAGCCATTTCTTCGCATTTGCGAAGTGTGCCTGGGTTAGCCTAGGTTCGCATTTGCGATAATGAGGTCGCATTTGAGGAAGGCCAGTGTCCGCATTTGTGAACAAAGCTTTGCATTTTCGATGGGAGCTGGGGAGGGAGATTCTTCGCAATTGCGATCATTGGGTCGCATTTGGGTCAAGTTAGTGTTTCTATTTGCAAACATTTCATCTCAAATATGATGATTGCAGAGGAGTGAGTGTCTTCACAAATGCGATGGATTTCTCGCATTTGCGGGCTTCGCATTTGCGAAGCCCAGGTCGCAAATGCAACATCTGCAGCTGAAGCAAATATGACTTAGACGGGATTTTTGGTCTATTCTGCAAATTTTCAAAACCTAGAACGTTAGAGGCGATTTTTCTAAGACTCCTTCTTCCCCAAATCGTTGGTAAGTGATTCTAACCTATTTCCTTTCAATATTTCACTAAATTTCACAAGTTTTCAACCTAAAATCTAGAGTTTTTATGGTGGAATTGGGGGTTTTGGGTAGAAATTAGGGATTTGGTAAATTGTGGATTTAGACCTCAAATTGAGGTCGGATTCCAAAACAAATCACATAACCGGACTCGGGGGTGAATGGGTAATCGGGTTTTGGCTTAAATTGAATTCTTTACAATCGTGGGTAGTTCCTAAGGCTTAATTTGAATCGTTTTGTTTGGTAAATTGCTAGATTTTATTTGTTCGGAGGCTTGCTTGAAAGAAAAAGCCGTGGTTGAGCTTTGAGTTTGGTCTTCGGAGTGAGGTAAGTGTCGTTGTTAACTTTGACTTGAGGGAATAGGACTTGTTTGTCGATTTTCCACATGTTTAAATGTTGGGGAACAATGTATATGTGAGTGGACGAGTATTTATGCATTGTAGTCGGGTTAAAGCTTGCAGGTGGGGCTTAGTTTCTTGTAATTATAGCTTCCTTTGCTCATGTTATACATGTTTAGACTAGCATTGTTAAATTGATCGTTCTTATCATGTTTACGGATCTTCTGGTGATAATTAAGTATTGATTCCAAAGTTGATGTTGATATTGTGGAACCAAAAGTTGAAGTAAGGCTTGTACTTGTTATTCTTTCTCCCTGTTGTTATTTGTTCATTGTATTATGGTAAGGGAGAGTGTTAATGCACGAAGGGTGATGCCGTGCCATATTGTGAGTGTTAATGCACGAAGAGTGATGCCGTGCCATATTGTGAGTGTTAATGCACGAAGGGTGATGCCGTGCCATGTTATGAGAGTTAATGCACGAAGGGTGATGCCGTGCCGTTTATATTGATTTTATGGTGAGGTTGAGAGTAAAAGCACGAAGGGTGATGCCGTGCATTTTTCCTTTACTGTGTTTACTTGTTCTTATTGGTTCATAGTATATTGGCCGTTCAAGTTACCATTATGCTGTAGTTCTCTATATCGTATTCCCCTCAGCATGTTCCCCTTCCCAATAGTACATATTTAACTGTTATATGTACATATACTGTTAAATTGTACAGGTTTGTTATGTAGGTGTCTTGTCATAGCCTCGTCACTACTTCGTCGAGGTTAGGCTCAACACTTACCAGTTCATGGAGTCGGTTATACTGATACTGCACTCTGTACTTCCTGTGTAGATTTTGGTATTGGTCCCAGCTAATCGAGAGGTGTAGCAGCTCGGACTGGTTCATCGGAGATTCAAGGTAGATCTGTTAGCGTTCGCAGACCTTGAAGTCTATCTTTTCAGTTTTTCTTTTTACTGTTTCTTTCATTCAAACAATTGTATTTCTTTTAGACTTTTACTTGTAGTAAATCCGAGAAGTTCGTGAATTGTGACTCCAAATCCAGGTGGTAGTAATTAATGAAGTTTTTCTATTATTCCGTACTTGCTGTATTTTATTTTAGCTTATTTGCTGTTATTTACTGAATTGAATAAGGATTGGCTTATTCTCTAATGTCGGCTTGCCTAGCAAGTGGAATGTTAGGCGCCATCATGGTCTTGACAGTGGTAATTCCGGGTCGTGACAAGTTGGTATCAGAGCACTAGGTTGCCTAGGTCTCACAATTCACGAGCAGGCTTAGTAGAGTCTGGAGGATCGGTACGGAGACGTCTGTACTTATCTTCCAGAGGCTATGAAGCTTAGGAATAGATTTCACTTCTATTATTCTCTTTCATGCGATTTTTTTTCTCTCAATGCTAATTGAACTCTTCTACTCTTATTCTCTCGCAGATGACGAGGACACGTACAACATCTTCAGCTGAGCAGCAGCAAGAGCCTCCAGTGGCAGCTCCTACGAGGGGCAGAGGTCGCGGCTGAGGCCATGCCAGAGGCCGAGGCAGGGGCAGGGCTCAGCCTAGAGCTCGAGCAGCAGCCCCAGCAGTGGAGCCTCAGGTAGAGATTGACGAGCAGGTTCCAGCCCAGACTGTTCCTGCCGGGCCAGCTCAGGTCCCAGAGGGTTTCATCTCCACCCCAGTGCTTCAGGATGCTTTGGTCCGTTTGGTGGGGTTTATGGAGAGTATGGCCCAGACTGACACATTTTCCATGGCACCAACCGTCTCTCAGGTTGGGGGAGGAGCACAAACTCCTACTACTCCCATTCCGGAGCAGATGGCTACCCAGTATCAGGCTCCAGCAGCCCTGCCAGTTGGAGTAGTTCAGCTGGTTGTTGCGGCACAGGCCGGTAATGGACTAGTTATGTCTTCTGAGGGCTTATTGAGGTTGGACAAGTTCACCAAGCTCTTTCCAGTTCACTTCAGTGGTGCACCTTCTGAGGACCCACAGGTTTATCTTGACTGCTGCCATGAGGTTCTGCAGAACATGGGGATAGTTGAGACCAATGGGGTCGATTTTGCTGTATTTTAGATGACGGGTTCCGCCAAGAGATGGTGGAAGGATCTTGTATTGACCAGACCAGCGGGGTCGCCTGCTCTTACTTGGGACCAGTTCTCTCAGATATATCTTGAGAAATTCCTTCATGTCACATTGAGAGAGGATTTTCGTAGGAAGTTTGAGCATCTAAAGCAGGGCAGTATGTCCGTCACTCAGTATGAGACACGTTTTGTAGATCTGGACCGTCATGATATGCTTATGCTTCCTATCGAGAGAGAGGGTGAGGAGGTTTATTGAGGGACTCACTCACCCAATCAGGCTACAGATGGCCAAGGAGATCGAAAGTGAGATTTCCTTTCAGGCGACTGCTAATGTTGCGAGGAGAATCAAGATGGTTCTTGCATGGGAGGGGGGTCAGGGGTCTGACAAGAGGCCTCATCATTCCGGTGGATTTAGTGGTGCCTCGTCTGGAGGCAGGGGTACTTTTGATAGAGGCCATCCTCCTAGTCCGTTTTATTTAGCACTCCAGGCATCCCATTGTGCTTTAGGTGGACGTGGCCCTCACATGCCTTATTCTGACCATCTAGCCTGTGTACCACCAGCTCCTATTAGTGTACCTCCGCTCTAGAGTTTTCAACGTGGTTACTCAGGTCGATAGGGTCAGTTTTAGGGTCAACAGTTATAGCAGCCGAGGTCCTGTTATACTTGTGGTGATCCGAGGTACATTGCTAGATTTTGCCCTCGGGCATCTTGCAGCTCACAGCATCAGGGTTCTCGTGCCATGGTCCCGGCACCGGGTGCTTTACCGCCGGCTCAGCCAGCTAGAGTTAGGGGTCAGGCAGATAGGGGTGGAGGTCAGGCCATTAGAGTTGGAGTTCAGGCCGCTAGAGGTGTAGGCCAGCCAGCTAGGGCTTGTCCTAGAGATGTAGTTCAGAGTGGTGGGGCCCAACCCCGATGCTATGCTTTTCCAGCCAGGCCTGAGTGTGATTCATATGACGCTGTTATTACAGGTACTATTTTATTTTGCAGTAGAGATGCTTCCGTTCTATTTGATCCGGGTTCTACTTACTCCTATGTGTCATCCTATTTTGCTTCATATTTGGTTGTGCCCCGTGATTCTTTGGGTGCTCCTATGTATGTGTCCACACATGTGGGGGATGCTATTGTTGTAGATTGTGTTTATCGTTCATGTGTGGTCACCATTGGGAGTCTTGAGACTAGTGTAGATCTTCTACTTCTCGATATGGTAGATTTCGATGTTATCTTGGGTATGGAATGGCTGTCACCTTACCACGCTATATTGGATTTTCATGCCAAGACAGTGACCTTAGCCTTCCCAGGGTTGCCTCGATTAGAGTGGAGAGGGAATCCTGACCATTCTACCATCAGGGTTATCTCCTATATGAAGGCTCGACGTATGGTCGAGAAGGGTTGTCTAGATTATTTGGCTTATGTCCGCGATTCTAGTGCAGAGGTTCCTACCATGGATTCAGTACAAGTTGTCCGTGAGTTTCCAGAGGTATTTTCTGCAGACCTGCCGGGGATACCACCTGACAGGGATATCGACCTCTGTATTGACTTGGTTTCAGGCACTCAGCCCATTTCTCTTCCGCCATATTGTATGGCCCCGCCAGAGTTGAAAGAATTGAAGGAGCAGTTGCAAGATTTGCTTTATAAGGGCTTCATTAGACCTAGTGTCTCGCCTTGGGGTGCGCCCGTGTTATTTGTAAAGAAGAAAGATGGATCGATGAGAATGTGCATAGATTACCGGCAGTTGAACAATCACCATAAAGAACAAACATCCATTGCCGAGGATTGATGACCTATTTGATAAGCTTCAGGATGCCAAGGTGTTTTTGAAGATTGATTTGAGGTCGAGTTACCATCAGTTGAGGATTAGGGCATCCGATGTCCCTAAGACAGCTTTTTAGACACGGTACAAGCATTATGAGTTTCTAGTGATGTCCTTTGGGTTGACAAATGCCCTAGCAGCATTTATGGATTTGATGAACCGAGTGTTCAAGCCCTACTTGGACTCCTTTGTGATTGTGTTTATTGATGATATCTGGATCTACTCCAGCAGTCAAGGGGACCACGAGCAGCATCTTCGGATTGTACTTCAAACTCTAAGAGACAGCCAGTTATATGCTAAATTTTCAAAGTGCGAGTTTTGTTTGGATCCAGTCACTATCTTGGGGCACATTGTATTAGCAGAGGGCATTGAGGTGGATCCTATGATGATTGAGGCAGTTCAGAACTGGCCTAGACCCACTTCAATGACGGAGATCAGGAGTTTCTTGGGTTCGGCGGGCTATTACCGTCGATTTGTGGAGGGGTTTTCATCTATAGCAGCCCAGTTGACCAGGTTGACCCAGAAGGGTGCCCCGTTTAGATGGTCAGACGAGTGTGAGGTGAGCTTTCAGAAGCTCAAGAGTGCTTTGACTACAGCGCCGGTGTTGGTGTTGCACATAGGTTTAGGATCTTATACGGTATATTATGATGCATCCCATGTTAAGCTCTGTGTAGTATTAATTCAAGATGGCAGGGTGATTGCATATGCGTCGTAGCAGTTGAAGGTTCATGAGAAGAATTACCCTGTCCGTTGTTCATGCGTTGAAGATTTGGAGGCACTATCTTTACGGCGTGGTGTGTGAGGTTTTCACGGATCATCGAAGCCTACAGTATTTGTTCAAGCAAAAGGAGCTCAATTTGATGCAGATGAGGTGGTTGGAGCTATTGAAAGACTATGATATCACCATCTTGTACCATCCCGGGAAGGCCAATGTAATGGCTGATGCCTTGAGTAGAAAGTCAGTGAGTATGGGCAACCTTGTGTACATTCCAGTCGGTGATGGACCGCTTGCATTAGATGTTCAGGCCTTGGCCAATCAGTTCGTGAGATTGGATGTTTCTAAGCCCAGTCGTGTTCTAGCTTGTACAGTCGCTCGATCTTCTTTGTTCGAGCGCATCAAAGATCAGTAGTATGATGACCCTCATTTGTTGGCCCTTAGGGACACAATGCGACACGGTGGTGCCAAGCAGGTTACTGTTGGAGATGACAGAGTTTTGAGTGGACTTCGTGAGTTGATTCTTGAGGAGGCCCACAGTGTCACGCCCCAACCTCGGGGAGAGCAACCGGCACTCAACCGAGTGAACCTGGTCAAGCAAGCCTATTAAACCTTTCCTACCCGACTCATTGATAATCCAATAAGGGATCGCATCACCATTTGTAAAACCGGGGAGAGATCAGTTATATAAACATTGCTAGTTCATTTTCCTTATATACATTATGCCATAGTCGAGTTTCCAAAATACAACTCGATCCAACGACCGCCCTAACATACATACACAACCCACATAAACGTTTACGGAGCCTCTAAGGATACAAAAGAGCAACATGACAATGCCGGCAACAAGGCCCCGACTATACCTCAAAATGTGAAAACTTATACAAAAGAAGGACTACATGACCCCTGGGAGAAATGAGGCTCACTAAGACTGCTGTGAGGAGAGAAAGAGAGCACCACTATCTGCGATCGGCACTATCTGCGATCGGCACTATCTGCGATGGAACCACCTACATACATTCAAAGATGTAGCGCCCCCGGCAAAAGGGACATTAGTACTGTCGAATAGTACTAGTATGTAAGGCAAACACCAATATTAGTAGAATGAACAGTGAAACAAAGAGAAGGCAATCATAATAATCAATAAGTACTTTATAGAAATACAAAGAAAACACCAAGTAAGGATCACATAGGTTCCAATTCAATCTTTCCATCGTTTTAGATTAATAATCTTTAGTGCCACCGTGTTTTTACACGGAGTCCTGCCTCGGCCCGACCGGCTAAGCCATCTCAAGTGAGACATATCCATATCCACAACGTCAATCAATAATTCCAACACAAATGCCACCATGTGTACAACATGGCGTCCGATCTCGGCCCGATCAGCTAAGCCATCTCACTTGAGACATGACCTCTTTCAATTGTTCACTCAATTCACATTTCTTTCCCATCTTTAGTTACATGGCACAAACAGCCTCATTTATTAAGTAGTTCTTGGCACTTGGGAACATTTTACAATTCAAGTCTTTTTCCTTTTTATCCGTTCAAATAACATCATCATTCATGTCGATATATACCATCACATAAGGTATTGCACATATAAGGGAAGGAATTTTGGAAAAATCATAATAACTTTCTCAAGTAGAATGATGACATAGTAAGCATCTACAACAATCAGGGAACAAGAATCTTTCAACCCAACACACTAAGGCAAACAAATATGGTATTATCAAGTCAGAACTTACACCAATTATTCGGACACCAGGAGTTTGATTCTAAGAAGAAGGGAGTTAGCCATACATACCTTAATTACGCTTCTTTAGACTCTACAATTATCCAGAACCCTTAGCAACCTCAATCTATTTTAGCAATATACAAATTGAACCCAAAATTAGGAAAACGTTCATGGTTCTAGTTCACTTTTTATTTTTCCCACACTCTTTATCACATGCATGCAAGATAAACAACCCTCACACCCATGGACCATCTTATTGATACCCCATTATAGCTATGTTTGAAATTAAGAGCTGGGGTGATGAAGTCTTACCTTTTTGGATAAAGAATTTGGTACTCTACTTGAATATTTCCAAGCTTTGAGTGATGGTTGAAGATTAATTGATGGGAATTAGGCCCTCCCTCTCGAACCCTCTCTCTCTCTCACACTAGAAATATCAGAAATGAGCTTCAAAATAGACTAAATGGGTATTTTAACGGAATGGGTGTCAGGTTTTAAATTAAGAAAAATCCTGCCCCGACACAGGTCTGCAGTCGCATATGCGACCGTATAATGGTTATGCGGTCTACAAAAGTGACCGCAGAAATGGCCCTCAGGGGCCTAAACTTTTGGCTCGGGTATGTGACCAGTATGCGGTCCACATACTTGTTCTGCGGTCGCATAATGCACCGCAGAACTCCCTCCGCAGAAACCCAAGAGGAATTATGCGACCGATATGCGGTCCACATATCGATTATGCGGTCGCATAATCGACCGCATAACTGACCTCAAGTTGGCCAAACTTACTACTTCACTCTTCGGCCATTATATGGTCCGTAGAGTGATTATGCGGCAGCATAATGGGCTGCAGAAATGCGTTCTTCTTCAAAACATTTTCCTCTCAGTCTTTAGGGTACTGTTCGAATTGCGACGAGCAAGATCGCCGTGAAGAATTTCTACTATAGTAACGCAGGAATGCATCTTGGCACCACGAAACCCCGAGTTTTGGTTAAAATGTGTACGTGTCCGTACATCCTCCCCCACTTAAGATCATTCATCCTCGAATGAGGATCAAGCTTCACTTAACACAGTTTCAGTTATGCCACATACCATTAGCTCCAAATTTGCCTAACTTCCTAATTTCCTAAAATTTTTGCCAGAGTTTCCTTTGTATTTAGGCCTATCCACCAGTCAGAGAGCCCCCGAAACACACCTTAGCAACATATATAGAATTAAACGACACAACATAATGCAAAAATAACACCAACCGAAGGCTCATGAGGGACATATAACTAGAAAGGAGTGTCTTTATATTATCCGAACAAGTGATACAAAATTTAGGGGAAACAACTTCATAGAACTATTACATGGCTATTCAAATGAGGGTACTTTTCTTTCATTTCATTCTTGGCTTCCCAAGTAGCTTCTACGACTTGTTGGTTTCGCCATAACACCTTCACAAATGGAAATTCTTTGTTCCTCAACTTTCGGACCTGTCTATCAAGGATAGCAATCAGAATCTCTTCATACGACAATTCTTTACTAACCTCGACAGTCTTAACCGGCACGATAGCGGACAGATTTCCAACTACCCTCTTCAACATGGACACATGGAATACCGGGTGTAATAATGACATCTTAGGTGGAAGTTCAAGCTTGTACGCCACCTGACCTATCCTTTGAGTAATTCTATACGGCCCGACATACCTCGGACTTAATTTCCCTTTCTTTCCAAACCGCATGATCCCCTTCATGGGAGATACCTTCAAGAACACCCAATCATCTTCCTTAAACTCTAAGTCTCTGCGACGAACATCCGAGTAGGATTTTGACGACTCTGAGCAGTTTTCAACCGCCCTTTTATGATCTTAACCTTTTTCGTAGCCTGATGCACAAGGTTTAGTCCTATTAGTTCAGCTTCTCCAACCATGAACCACTCAATCGGCGATCTACATCTTCTACCATACAATGCCTCAAATGGTGCCATCTGAATACTAGCATGGAAGCTGTTGTTATAAGCAAATTCTATGAGCAGCAAATGATCATCCCAACTACCCTTGAAGTCAAGCACACATGCATGCAACATGTCCTCAATCATCTGAATAGTCCTCTCTGCTTGCCCGTCAGTCTGTGGATGGAAAGCCGTGCTAAGATTTACCTGCGTACCCAAACCTTGCTGAAACTTCTTCCAGAAATTAGCTGTGAATTGGGCCCCTCGATCGGAAATGATGGAAACCGGAGTGCCATGAAGCCTGATTCTTTCCTTGATATACAACTGAGCATATTGTTCCGCAGTTTCAGTGGATTTAACTGGTAAGAAGTATGCTGATTTTGTAAGTCGGTCCACGATCACCCAAATTGAGTCAAACTTACGCGGAGTGCGTGATAACCCTACCACAAAGTCCATATTAATCATTTCCCATTTCCACATTGAAATTTCTATACTCTGAGCTAACCTACCGAGCCTTTGATGCTCGGCCTTCACTTGTTGACAGTTTGAACATTTTTCCACAAAGTCCGCCACACCCCTCTTCATGGTATTCCACCAATAAACTTCCTTGAGGTCATGATACATTTTTGTAGAACCCGGGTGAACGGAATATCTAGAAGTATGAGCTTCTGTCATGATTCTTTCCCGAAGACCATCTACGTGTGGAACACATAGTCGTCCTTGGTACCGTAATGTACCGTCATCCATGCCAAGAGAAAAAGCCGTAGTCTTATGTTTATGAATCCCTTCCTTCCGCTGCACCAACATTGGATCACTGTATTGCTTCTCCTTGACCTCTGTCACAAGTGATGATTCTGCCCTATTCCGTACAACCACTCCTCCTTCATTAGAGTCCGCAAGACGAACTCCCAAACTGGCCAACTGGTGAACCTCCCGGGACAAGGGCCTTTGACATGCCTCCAAGTGAGCCAAAATACCCATAAATGTCAGACTAAGAGCATCCGCCACCACATTAGCTTTCCCCGGATGATACAAAATGTCGATGTCATAATCTTTGAGCAACTCAAGCCACCTTCTTTGCCTTAAGTTCAATTCCTTCTGTTTGAAAATGTATTGAAGACTCTTGTGGTCCGTGAATACATCTATATGGACTCCATACAAATAATGATGCCAATTTGTTAATACAAAAACCACCGCTGCAAGCTATAAGTCATGGGTTGGATAGTTCTTTTCAAGATTCTTAAGTTGCCTTGAAGAATATGCTATAACCTTACAATGTTGCATTAATACACCCAAGAACGCTCCTTGAAGCATCACAATACACCACAAACCCCTCGGTACCCCCTGGCAGGGTCAATACCGGCGCTGAAGTCAATCTTGATTTCAATTCCTGGAAGCTCCTTTCACAAGCATTGGACCACTGTAACTTAACCGCCTTTTGAGTCAATTTAGTCAATGGAGAGGCAAGAGTGGAGAACCCCTCCACAAACCTCCTATAATACCCAGCCAAACCCAAGAAACTGCGAATCTCTGTTGGAGTAGTAGGTCTAGGACAATCCTTCACCGCTGCAATCTTTTGAGGATCAACCTTAATTCATTCTCTAGAGATGACATGACCTAGGAATGTAACAGATTCAAGCCAAAATTCACATTTCGAGAACTTTGCATACAAGTGGTGGTGATGAAGAGTCTGCAAAATTGCCCTGTGGTGGTCGGCGTGATCCTCTCGACTTGGTGAATATACAAGGATGTTGTCAATGAATACTATCACAAAAGAGTCAAGAAACGGCATGAAGACTCATTTCATATGATCCATGAAAGCTGCCGGGCATTTGTTAGCCCGAACGACATTACCAAAAATTCAAAGTGCCCATACCGGGTTCTGAAAGCTGTTTTCCAAATATCCTGCTCCCTTACCTTCAATTGATGGTACCTGGACCACAAATCAATTTTGGAGAAGAACTTACCACCTTGTAATTGATCAAATAAATAATCTATTCTAGGCAATGGGTATTTGTTTTTGATTGTGATTTTGTTGAGTTGCCGGTAATCAATACACATCCGCAGTGATCCATATTGCTTCCTGACAAAGAGAACCGGTGCGCCCCAAGGCGACACACTCGGTCGGATGAAACCTTTCTCTAGTAAATCCCTTAGTTGTTCCTTTAGCTCTTTTAATTCTGTCGGCGCCATTCTATAAGGTGCAATGGATATAGGTTGCGTGCCTGGCATCACATCAATCCCAAAATCAATCTCCATGTCTGGAGATATTCCAGGGAGCTCATCCAGAAATACATCAGGGAATTCATTCACAATTGGTACAGATTCAAGGGTGGGCACCTCAACAGTGGTGTCCGTAACTCGGACCAAATGGTAAATATACCCCTTCCTGATCATCTTTGTGGCCTTAAGGTAAGAAATAAACCTACCTTTTGGCATAACATTATTCCCCTCCCACTCAACAAATGGCTCTTTAGGAAACTCAAGCCTCATGATTCTGGCTCGGCAATCGAGTTTGGAAAAACATGAACAAAGCCAATCCATTCCTATTATTACATCAAAATCAATCATCCTTAGTTCAATAAGATCGGCCATCATATTCCGACCACGCACCGTGAAGACACAATCCCTATAAACCCGTGCGGCCATAATAGACTCGCCAACCAGAGTAGATACAGAGAACGGCTCATGAAGCTGTTTTGATTCTATCCCAAAGCTCGTAGCAACATAAGGGGTAACATAGGACAAAGAAGATCCGGGATCAATAAGGGCATACACATCATGAGATTGAATAGTCAATATACCTGTGACGACATCTAGGGAAGCCTCTACACTCTGTCGACCACTCATAGCATAGAATCGGCTAGGTCCTCCCAAACTCTGTGCACCACCCCTAGCTGCACCACGCCCTGTGGGTGCTGGAGAGCCCCGAGCTGGAGGGGGTGCTGAAGATGTAGCAGCTGTAGGACTGGATGATTGAGCTGTGCCCCTGCCTGCACCTTGACGAGATGCACGACACTCCCTATGAATATGACCTCTCATTCCGCATCCGTAACATGCTGGCATGTCAAGGTAGTAGACTCCCGAATGTATCCTCCCACACTTAGGGCATGGGCCCATCTGCCGCTGCTGGAATCTCCCTCCTGATCGGCCCTGATGGTGGGATCCCATGCTGCCCTGACCGGGCCTAAAACGACTTCCCTACTGCTGACCGTTCCCTGATGGCGGGGTACTAGCTGAAGACTGAGCATAAGACTGGGACGACCCTGATGATCCTCCCCGAAAAGCTGATCTCCTACCTCCGAATGAATCCCCAAGGTTGCCCGCTGATCGGGCCCTACGACTACTTTCCCATTCCATCTTGAGCTTTAACTTTTGAACCTCCGTAGCTTGGGCAAATGCCACCATCCTTCCATAGTTCATATCAGAATTTAGAGTAGTTGTGGCTGCCTCATTAATGACCAAAGGGCTAAGGCCCTTCACAAATCGATGCACTCTTGCCTCCATAGTCAGCATCATATTAACAACATACTTTGATAGGCGCACGAACTCCATGTGATACTCCCACACATTCTTATTACCCTGTTTAAGCATTTCAAACTCCACGGCATAGGCTGCCTTAGTATCGGCAGGCAAGAAATGGTCTATGAAGGCATCCGCGAACTCACTCCATCCCGCCGGAGGGCTCCCCTCCTCACGGGAATATTCCCACATCTCAAACCAGGAATATGCCACCCCTTTCAGATGATAGCAGGCCAACTCTACTCCCTCTTCTTCAGTAGCACGCATAACTCGAAGAGTCTTATGCATCTCATCAATAAAATTCTGAGGGTCTGCCCCGGGATCAGTACATGTGAACACTGGAGGGTCTAACTGAAGGAACCTGTTTACCCTAGAACCAGAAGAATCTCCTTGCAAGCTAAATGAGGTGGGTGCAACATTTGACCTCTGAGCCTGGGAAGCTACTAACTGAGTCAGCATCTGAATAGTTCCCCTAAGATCTCCATCAAAAATACTTGGACCGGGAACTGGGGCTGGGGGTGGAACAAGTATATCGGCGGGAGGGATTGTGGCACCCTCCGCGAGTGTAGGAACTGGGGTAGTTTCTTTTGGTGTAGACGAATCAGGCAGTGTGGTAGTAGGGGGATTATCCTCACCCGCATTATCAAGTAAGGGATCAACAACCACTTCTGGGGTGGCATTGGCTTCTTGGACAATTCTCGCTCTCTTCTTAGGTGCCATTTACTGAAAGTTAGAACAATGCACGAGTTAGGGGAAAACAACCGCACGTTCCGCTATATCGATATAGAGCAATAATGAAGGGTATCATTCTTAAATATCCAAATAGCCCCCTAATTATAGAAGTGGTACGACAACACACCGATAAGAAGGGCTCTACTAGACACGGCTCCGAGACATTCTAGGACACTTTAAAACCTTAGGCTCTGATACCAAGTTTGTCACGCCCCAACCTCGGGGAGCACGACAGGCGCTCAACCAAGTGAACCCGGTCGAGCAAGCCTATTAAACCTTTCTTACTTGACTCATTCATAATCCAAAAAGGGATCGCATTACCATTTGTAAAACCGGGGAGAGATCAGTTATATAAACATTGCTAGTTCATTTTAGTTATATACATTATTCCATAGTTGAGTTTCAAAAATACAACTCGATGCAACGACCAGCCCAACATACATACACAACCCACATAAATATCTACGGAGCTCTAAGGATACAAAAGAGCAATATGATAATGCCAGTAACAAGGCCCCGACTATACCTCAAAATATGCAAACTTATACAAAAGGACTACATGAACCCTGGGAGAAATGGGGCTCACAAAGACTGCTGTGAGGAGAGAAACAGAGCACCACTATCTGAGATGGAACCACCTACATCCATTCAAAGATGTAGCGCCCCTGGAAAAAGGGACGCTAGTACTGTCAAATATTACTAGTATATAAGGAAAACACCAATCTTAGTAGAATGAATAGTGAAACAAAGAGAAGGCAGTCATAATAATCAATAAGTACTTCATAGAAATACAAAGAAAACACCAAGTAAGGATCACGTAGTTTCCAATTCAATCTTTCCATCTTTTTAGATTAATAATCTTTAATGCCAAAGGCACAACTCACAATGCCACCATGTTTTTACACGGAGTCCGGTCTCGGCCCGACCGGCTAAGCCATCTCAAGTGAGACATATCCATATCCACAATGTAAATCAATAATTCCAGCACAACTGCCACCATGTGTATAGCATGGCATCCGATCTCGGTCCGATCGGCTAAGCCATCTCACTTGAGACATAACCTCTTTCAATTGTTCACTCAATTTACATTTCTTTCCCATCTTTCGTTACACGGCACAAACAACCTCATTTACAAAGTAGTTCTTGGCACTTGGGAACATTTTACAATTCAAGTCTTTTCCCTTTTTATCCGTTCAAATAACATCATCATTCATATCGATAGGTACCATCACATAAGGTATTGCACATATAAGGGAAGGAATTTTGGAAAAATCATAATAACATTCTCAAGTAGCATGATGACATAGTAAGCATCTACAACAATTAAGGAACATTAATCTTTCAACCCAACACACTAAGGCAAACAAACCTGGTATTATCAAGTCGGAACTTACACTAATTATTCGGACACCAGGAGTTTGATTCTTAGAAGAAGAGAGTAAGCCATACATACCTCAATTGAGCTTCTTTAGACTCTACAATTATCCGGAACCCTTAGCAACCTCAATCTATTTTAGCAAGATACAAATTGAACCCAAAATTAGGAAAACGTTCATGGTTCTAGTTCATTTTTTATATTTCCCACACTCTTTATCACATGCATGCAAGATAAACAACCCTCACACCCATGGACCATCTTATTGATACACCATTATAGCTATGTTTGAAATTAAGAGCTCGGGTGATGAAGTCTTACCTTTTTGGATGAAAGATTTGGTTCTTTACTTGAATATTTCCAAGATTTGAGTGATGGTTGAAGATTAATTGATGGGAATTAGGCCCTCCCTTTAGAACCCTCTCTCTTTCACACTAGAAATATCAGAAATGAGCTTCAAAATAGACTAAATGGGTGTTTTAACGGAATGGGGGTCGGGTTTTAAATTAAGAAAAATGGTGTCCGGACACAGGTCTGCGGTCGCATATACGACCGCATAATAGTTATGCGGTCCGCAAAGTGACCGCAGAAATGGCCCTCAGGGGCCTAAACTTTTAACTCAGGTATGCGACCAGTATGCGGTCCGCATACTTGTTCTGCAGTCGCATAATGCACCGCAGAACTCCCTCCACAGAAACCCAAGAGGAATTATGCATCCGATATGCGGTCCACATATCGATTATGCGGTCGCATAATCGACCACAAAACTGACCTCAAGTTGGCCAAACTTACTGCTTCACTCTGCGGCCATTATGCGGCCCACAGAGTGATTATGCGGTCGCATAATGGGTCGTAGAAATGCATTCTTCTGCGAAACATTTTCCTCTCAATCCGTAGGGTACTGTTCAACCCAAAAAGTATGAAGAAATTCTACCATAGTAATATAGGAATCTATCTTGGCACCACGAAACCTCGAGTTTTGGTTAAAAGTTTTACGTGTCCTTACACACAGTTCCCGGTATTCTATTCATCCGGGAGCCGCCAAGATGTATCAGGACTTGCGGCAACATTATTGGTGGAGGAGGATGAAGAAGGATATAGTTCCTTATGTATCTCGGTGTCTAAATTGTCAGCAAGTAAAGTATGATCATTAGAAACCTGGTGGTTTGCTTCGGAAGATAGAGATTCCTTAGTGGAAGTGGGAGCGTATCACTATGGATTTTGTTATTGGACTCCCACAGACTCAGAGGAAGTTCGATGCCGTTTGGGTTATTGTGGGCAGGCTGACCAAGTCATTGCATTTCATTCCTATGGCAGTTACCTATTCTTCATAGCGGTTGGCTGAGATTTACATCCGCGAGATTGTTCATTTTCCCAGTGTACCCGTGTCTATCATTTCTGATCGAGGTACGTAGTTCACCTCGCACTTTTGGAGGGTAGTACAACATGAGTTGGTCACGTAGGTGGAGTTGAGCACAACATTTCATCCTCAGATGGACAGACAGTCCGATTTCACTATTCAGATATTGGAGGATATGCTTCGCACTTGTGTTATAGACTTTGAAGGTTCTTGGGATCAGTTCTTGCCACTCATAGAGTTTGCCTACAACAACAGCTACCAGTCGAGCATTCAGATGGCTCCCTATGAGGCATTACATGGTAGGCGGTGCCGATCACCAGTTGGATGGTTCGAGCCAGGGGAGGCTCGGTTGTTGGGTACAGATTTAGTATAGGATGCCTTGGATAAGGTCATGATTATTCAAGATCGACATCGCACAACTCAGTCCAGGAAGAAGAGTTATGCCGACCGTAGAGTTCATGATGTTGCATTCATGGTCGGAGAGAGAGTGTTGCTTTAGGTATCACCCATGAAGGGTGTGATGAGGTTCAGAAAGAAGGGAAATTTGAGCCCTAGGTATATCGGGCCTTTTGAGATTCTTGAGAGAGTGGAGAGGTGGCTTACATGCTTGTGTTACCACCGGGTTTATCAATAGTTCATTCGGTGTTTCACGTGTCCATGCTTCGGAAGTATCACTGTGATCCGTCCCACGTATTGGATTTCAGCTTTGTCCAGTTGGGCAAGGATTTGACTTAGGAGGAGGAGCCGGTGGCTATGCTAGCCCGGCGGGTTTGACAACTGAGGTCTAAGAGTTATCCTTTAGTTCGAGAGCAGTGGAGAGGTCAGCCCGTTGAGGCAGCTACTTGGGAGTCCGAGTTAGATATGCAGAGTAGATATCCCCACCTTTTCACCAGTCCAGGTACTTTTCTATGTCCGTTCGAGGACGAACAGTTGTTTTAGTAGCGGAGAATGTGATGACCCTATAAGTCATCTCATGTTTTGAAACCTAATTCTCTGATCTGAAGCCTTAAGAATCATGTTTTATCCTTCCTCGATTTGCATGCGCAGTCTGGACGTCTTTCCGGAAAGCTTTTATGTTAAAAACTCAAAAAAATATGAAATTTTACCTTAAAATCTACTTGAGTTGACTTCGGTCAACGTTTTGGGAAACGGACCCAGATTCATATTTTGATTGTCCCGGTGGGTCCGTATTGTAATTTGGGACTTAGGCATATGCCCGGAATCGAATTCGGAAGTCCTTAGCCCGAGATATCGGACTTTGTTGAAATTTGAAAGTTAAAGGCTTAATGAATTCGAAATATTTGACCAAAGTTTGACTTTTCAGATAACGGGTCCGTATTTTTGTTCCGGAACCCGGTATAGGTCCAATACCATATTTGTGACTTATCTATGAAATTTGATGAAAAACGGAGTTGGTTTGACGTGATTCAGACACCCGATTGTGAAAATAGAAGTTTTAAGGTTTCCTTGAAAATTTGTATTTGATTTGGTGTTAATTTCGTAGTTTTAAGTGTTATTTTGGTGTTTTGATCGAGCAAGCAAGTTCATATGATAGTTTTAGACTTGTGTGCATAGTTGGTTTAGATCCTCGAGGGCTTGGGTGAGTTTCAGATAGGCTACAGAGTGAATTGGACTTAGAACATTTGCTGGTGCCTGCAATTTCTTGGAACTGGCCTCTGATCTCACATTTGCGAGATCAGAGTTCGCATTTGCGAACATTTCCATCTTATGTCAGGCTCGTATTTACAAGCCATTTCTTCGCATTTGCGAAGTGTGCCTGGTTTAGCCTAGGTTCGCATTTGCGATCATGAGGTAGCATTTGCAGAAGGCCAGTGTACGCATTTGCGAACAAAGCTTAGCATTTGCGATGGGAAAAGGGGAGGGATATTCTTTGCATTTGCGATCATTGGGTCGCATTTGTGGTCAAGTCAGTGTTCGCATTTGCGAACTTTTCATCGCATGCGATGGATTTCTCACATTTGCGGGCTTCGCATCCTAGGTCGCAAATGCGACATCTGGAGCTGAACAAAATATGACTTAGACGAGATCTCTGGTCCATTCTTCAAAGTTTTGAAACATAGAACCTTAGAGGCGATTGTTCTAAGACTTCTTCTTCCCCAAATCATTGGTAAGTTATTCTAACCTATTTCCTTTCAATCTTTCACTACATATCACAAGTTTTCATTCTAAAATCTAGAGTTTTCATGGTGAAATTGGGGGTTTTTGGGTAGAAATTAGGGATTTAGTAAATTGGGGATTTAGACCTCAAATTAAGGTCGGATTCCAAAATAAATCACATAACCGGGCTCGGGGGTGAATGAGTAATCAAGTTTTGATCCGAATTTCGGGTTTGGACCAAGCGATCTCAGGTGTTGACTTTTGTTGACTTTTTCAATAATGGCCTAAATGGAATTCTTTACAATCGTGGGTAGTTCTTAGGGCTTAATTTGAATAGTTTGGTTGTTAAATTGCTAGATTTTATTGGTTCGGAGGTTGTTTGAAAGGAAAAGCTGTGGTTGAGCTTTGAGTTTTGTCTTCGAAGTGAGGTAAGTGACGTGGTTAACATTGACTTGAGGGAATAGGACTTGTTTGTCTATTTGCTACATGTTTAAATGTTGGGGAATAACGTATATGTGAGGTGACGAGTACTTATGCGCTGTAGTCGGGTTAAAGCATGCGGGCGAGGCTTGGTTTCTTGCAATTATAGCTTCCTTTGCTCATGTTATCCATGTTTAGACTAGTATTGTTAAATTGATCGTTCTTATCATGTTTACAGATCTTCTGGTGACAATTGGGTATTGATTCCGAAGTTGAGGTTGATATTGTGGAAACAAATGTTGAAGTAAGTCTTATACTTATTATTTTATCTCCCTTTTGTTATTTGTTCGTTGCATTATGATAAGGGAGAGTGTTGATGCACGAAGGGTGATGTCGTGCCATATTATGAGTGTTAATGCATGGAGGGTGATGCCGGGCCATATTGTGAGTGTTAATGCACGAAGGGTGATGCCGTGCCATATTGTGAGTGTTAATGCACGAAGGGTGATGCCGTGCCATATTGTGAGTGTTAATGCACGAAGGGTGATTCCGTGCCATGTTATGAGATTTAATGCACGAAGGGTGATGCCATGCCGTTTCTATTGATTTTATGGTGAGGTTGAGAGTAAAAGCACGAAGGATGATGCCGTGCATTGTTCCTTTACCGTGTTTACTTGTTCTTATTAGTTCATAGTATATTGGTCATTCAAGTTACCATTCTATTGTAGTTCTCTATCTCGTATTCCCCTCAGCACGTTCCACCTCCCAATAGTACATGTTTAGCTGTTATTTGTACATATACCGTTAAATTGCACAAGTTTGTTATGTAGGTGTCTTGTCATAGCCCCGTCACTACTTCGTCGAGGTTAGGCTCTACACTTACCAGTACATGGGGTCGGTTGTACTGATACTGCACTCTGCACTTCCTGTGCAGATTTTGGTATTGGTTCCAGTTGATCGAGAGGCGTAGCAACTCGGACTAGTTCATCGAAGACTCAAGGTAGATCTGTTGACATTCGCAAACCTTGAAGTCCATGTCTATCTTTTTAGTTTTTCTTTTTACTGTTTCTTTCGTTCAAACAGTTGTATTTCTTTCCGACTTTTAATTGTTGTAAATCCTGGAAGTTCGTGAATTGTGACTCCAGATCCGGGTGGTAATAATTAATGAAGTTTTTATATTATTCCGCACTCGCTGTATTTCATTTTAGCTTATTTGATGTCATTTACTGAATTGAATAAGGATTAGCTTAATAATTCTCTAACATAGGCTTGTCTAGCAAGTGGAATGTTAGGCGCCATTACGGTCCCGACGGTGGGATTCCTGGGTCGTGATAGATCCCCTGGCGGCTAACAATAAAACCTAGCAGCTACCCGGTAGGGACCCCGAAGGCACATTTTGCAGGGTTCAGATTCAAGTTGTATCTCCGTAGGCGGTCACATTCTTTTCTCAAATCCTCTATGTGGTATAGGATCTTCTTCGATTTGATGATGACGTCATCCACGTAAACCTCGATCTCCTTATTTATCATATCATGAAAGAGGATAGTCGGGGCCCTCATGTAAGCAACTTTGACGTTCTTTAGTCATGGCCCTAATCACTCAGAAATAATTTTAGTTGAATAATAAATAAATATTTATCAATTAAAATGCTAGAATCAATTAAAATTATTTATAATATGAATAAAATTATTTGTATAAAATTTCCATGACAATTATTTGATGAAAAGGTTTTTGAAGATAATAGATTAATATTTAAAACATGTCATGGAATAGTAGTGTAAGGAAATATTCTGTAAAAAGATTATTTACAAATATATAAAAATACATTAAGAATATACTAGCTAAGTGGAAAATGTGAGGACAAAATTGAGTATCAATATAGATGCTTCAGTATTATTTTATCCGGGTTCTACTTATTGGTATGTGTCATCCTACTTTGCGTCATATTTGGATATGTCTCATGATTCTTCGGATACTCCTGCTTATATCTCTACACCTGTTGGGGACTCTATTGTAGTTGATCGTGTTTTCTGTTCTTGTGTGCTTTCTATTGGGGGTTATGAGATTAGAGTTGATCTTTTGTTGCTCAATATTGCGAATTTTGATGTGATTTTGGGTATGGATTGGCTATCTCCATATGAGGCTATTTTTTCATTGTCACTCTAAGACCGTGACGTTGGCTATGCAGGGGTTTCTGAGGTTGTCATGGAGAGGTTTGCTTGGTCACATTCCTAGTAGATTGGTTGCCTTTATGAAGGCTCAATCGATGGTTACGAAGGGGTGTTTGGAGTACTTAGTCTTTGTTAGAGATGTTAGTGTTAATACACATACTGTTGATTCACTCCCCGTAGGGAGAGAGTTTCCAGATGTGTTCCCTGCAAACCTACTGGTCATGTCATCCGATAGGAATATTGATTTTGGTATTGACTTGGCACCGAGTACTCAGCCCATATCAATTCCACCGTATTGCTTCGCTCCAGCAGAGTTGAATGAATTGAAGGAAACATTGTAGGAATTGTTGGATAAATGTTTCATCAGGCTGAGTGTGTCACATTGGGGTGCATCGATTTTGTTTGTGAAAAGAAAGATGGTTCTATGAGGTTTTGCATTGACTACAGGCAATTGAACAAGGTTACCATCAACCATAAGTATCCATGGCCTCGTATTGATGATTTGTTTGATTAGCTTTAGGGTGCTAGAGTGTTCTCAAAGATTTACTTGAGATCCGGGTACCATCAGTTGAAGATTAGGGATTCAGACATTCCTAAGACGACTTTTGGGACCCGTTATGGGCATTAGGAGTTCTTGGTGATGTCTTTTGGTTTGACTAATTCCCCAGCAACCTTCATGCATTTTATGAACAATGTGTTCCTGTCCTATTTGGATTCTTTCGTCATTATGTTCATTGATGACATCTTGGGTTTATTCCCGTAGTAGGGAGTAGCACAAGCAACATTTGAGGATTGTACTTTAGATTCTGAGGGAGAAGTTATATGCAAAGTTCTCTAAGTGTTAATTTTTGTTTGATTCGGTGTCATTCTTGGGCAACATGGTGTCTAGTGAGGGGATCAAGGTGGATATAAAGAATATTGAGGCGGTGCAGAGTTGGCCCATACCTTCGACCACTGCAGATATCAGGAGTATTCTGGGTTTGGCTGGTTACTATTGGCATTTTGTGGAGGGTTTCTCATATATTGCAGCTCCACAGACCAAATTGACTTAGAAGGATGCTCTATTCAAATGGTCGGACGAGTTTGAGGAGAGCTTTCAGAAGCTCAAGACTGCTTTGACTTCAGCTCCAATTTTGGTTTTGCCTTCAGGATTAGGGTCATATACAGTTTATTATGATGCTTTGTGTGATGGTATCGGTTGTGTGTTGATGCCGGATGGTAGGGTGATAGCATATGCATCGCTTCAGTTGAAGCACCATGAGAAGAATTATCTGGTGCATGATTTGCAGTTAGATGCTATTATGCATGCGCTCAAGATTTGGATGCATTATTTATATGGCGTGCCTTGTGAGGTGTATACTGTTGCATCCCATTTTGCATGAGTCAAAACAAGATTCAACTTGTGGTTTCTATGTTGTTAATGAAAGAGAGTCGCCACCTAATATTTAAAGGTATACTAGGGTACCTATTTAATTACTAAAGGGGATATTCTTCACTAGTCCGCTAACCGGTGAGATTATGGGTAAGGGTTCTTGTTCTTATAGGGGAAGGTATAAGGAACCCCTTAAAATCACCTGAGGTAGCTCCATAGGACTTAGACTAGATTTAGGGCTAATTGTTTATACTATGCTTAACTAGTGTCTAAATAGTTTAGCTTACCATATATTAGGGCATAATACCTATAAAGGAAGAGTATACTTTAAAAATGTATGGGTTTATAGAAGAATCTTAGAAAAATAGTGTTAGTATATATATGCTTGAAAAGAGCTTTACAGCTATGGTGTTTGTATGAAAACGTGTAAAAGAGAAGCTAAGTTAAAATACTTTGTTTCCTATAGTATGGAAGTTCACATTACTCTAATGAGGTGAAGGTGTTATGAAAATAAGCCTAAGATATACTTTGGTTTTTAAATATTGGGCTTGAAGGAATCATTTGAAAATCCTTGTTTTGGGCGACAACACCTTGATCTTTGAAAGGAGTTGGTTTCCTTTTAGAAAGTTAAACTCGTGATTCTGTTATGATTTTTCTTTTTCGAAAGAGGAACTACCGCCTTTTGTTAGGCCTTTGGGCTTCAAATTCTTTAAGAAGAGTTAGCAAAGCATAATGAATTAATAATAACAGCTCATGATTAGTGGATGAAGGGTTAATTACTAACTAATGCTTCTTTTAATCCTAGGTTCTTTAAAGCTTGCCTAAGTTGCTTTACATGGTTTAAGACATAAAGTAAAACTTTCAATCCAATATATAATTGTTGTATACATGTGAGATAAAACAACAGGATCACAATAAAGGACATCACTATAGTATAACTATAAAATAGCGAAAGTAGTAACTAAATGAGTAAAGGGAAAGAAATGACTCTAGTGTTTGGGCCTCAAAGAGGCAGGCCCAACAGTAACAAGGACGAAAACTGAGTCTAGACTCCCAGGATATAGCAATGCTGGATTTGAGTCAATTGCAAGAAAAGAATAAAGGAAAGATAACTAACAATATTTAAACACTAAGAAGTTTTTACTAATATAGTGGTTATGTATAGAAAATGATCCACATTGAACACCTTTCGTTGTCATTAAACACTAAACCAAAAGAGAATAACAAGTGTTAATGAATTAAGGGCTAAGGAGAGAATTCCACTCAAGGTCGATGCCCCCTTTGAATCCCCCAACACTTCAAAGTTATCAAGGGTCTCAAGGCCTAGGGAAATGCTTGTGCTCGAGAGAGTAGCCCAACAAAGAGTTAAATTCTACTCCCAAATACCCTCAACCACTAACGATTCTTTCTTCCCTATAGGTTTGAGTACCAATGAGGCTCTTTTAATGTAAACCAATTACCATAACACACCCTACCACCGAAGCATACTTTTTTATTAACAAAATAATTTAAAGAACACAAAACAATTCCATTTTTCATAACTATGTTTCCAATACAAAGTAAATGAAACACATATGAAAGTTGTCCCATTTGTCGCTCCAAATTTCTCATCGCTGCTGCTTGGGCCTGCTGGTCAGACAT
>AWOL01S0017128.1:1217-32905 GCA_000715115.1 Nicotiana otophora
ATATTTATAGTAGTCAGCTTTGAAGATGAACGACCCTCCACCCTCTATGGTGGAGCATGCACTAGCTTGTTTGTGGAGCAAGCACTTAGCCATGGTGGGAAGAGCTTTAGACGGCTGCTATTGCAGCTGGTGGTTAATACACGGATTGGAACATATCCGTTACAAATGCAGATAATCTTACGTTAATATTTACTATTAACAAATTAATTTGTCCAAAAAATTAATCAATCAATCGATCATTTGACCAAATCCAAATCCGAATCCGAATCCGAATCCGAATCCGAAGCCGAAGCCGAAGCCGAGCGAGCGACGATGACGACGGCGCGAGGCTTGCTTTCTTCTTAACTCTTTAAGAGCTACAAGAAGAGCAATTATATATATACCCATAAAAAAATCTTTTCCTCTTTCAATATGGGACAATGTCTCATTGTCAAGAGGGAAAAACTTAAAATTTTACTCAAAATTTTCATTTTTCCTCCATTTCCCATTCACCCTCATTTTAAGACTATTTCATCTTAAATAACAACAACCTCAACAATAAGTTGTTTTAGCCGTTAGAAAGAGGAATTTATCTTTATGGTGAATTGGTAACAGATGTTGAACCTGAAAAGACTGTAATTATCACTGCTTTTTCCAGTAATAGAACAGAAAAGGAGTATTCTGTAACAGAGGTTGCTGGCATTAGGATTCCGAAGATAATCTTTTTTTGTCTTCTTCTTCGTATTTTAATAGCATAAGTTTCTGATTCGCAAGAGGTCTAAGGTTCGAGCCCTAATAATAAAATCCAGAGCGATTTTTCTTTTAATAGACCTTACGTCTCACAATCCAAAACTCAACATGTCGTGATGGCGCTTAATCATAGTACTAGACAAGCCGACATCCACAAATAACCAAGCATCGTTGAATCGAAAACACAATAAAATAAGCTTAATAGTGAAAATCTCATAATAATTGATAAGAAAATACCGCAACTCAATACAAAATCCCTCAAAATCTGGGTATCACTAAGTACATGAGCATTTAAATGACAATACGGTCTAACTGCTAAAAACAAATGTCTAGAAGGATAGAACAATGCAAATAAACTGAAAAGAAAGAGAGTCGAGGTCTGCGGACGCCAAGGCAGCTACCCTAATAGTCTTCAAGCAACTGATGCTCCAATCTAGCACTCGCCGTGTCCAGAAGTATCTGGATCTGCACATGAAATGTAGAGTGTAGTATGAGTACAACCGACCCAATGTACTCAATAAGTAACACGACTAACCTTGGGCTGAAAGCAGTGACGAGCTCAAAAAGGTACAGTCCAAATCCAGATTATAACAATACAGGTATGACAGGAAATATGACAGTAATATCTCAGAGAGAAACTCATAATCAGTTGGTACACAGTACAGGAATGTAGACATGCTTTCAAGTTTAACAGTTTAAGCTCAAGTCAAATAAAATATGCCAAGTATGACTAATATGAGGAATGTTACATCTCTATATCTACATGTCAATATGCATGTCACATGTGATGCATCACAAAGATAACCTCATGTACTGTCACTCTTAGAGTACTCAATCTGACTGTCTCAAATCTCACTCATCACACTCAGTCACTCAGCACTGTATGGTACATGCGCTCACTGTTGGTATGTCAGACTCCGGAGGGGCGGATCCTGCTCAAGTGCTAATATAAAGCCAACCTGGCCTGCTGCGGCGTGCAGCCCAATCCCATAATAATAAAGCCTATAAGTCCTGTTGCAGCGTGTAACTCGATCTATATAATAGTAAAATATATAAAGCCAAGCAGTCCTGCTGCGGCGTGCAGCCGATCCACAACCTCTCTCACAACACGACTCTTAGGCCCCAACTCAGTCATCAATCTCTCTAGTCTTTCGGGCTCACAAATCTCATGCCAATCATCCCAAATAGTGACATATGATACAATAATAAATAGTAACAAAGACTGAGATATGATATGCAAATGATGGATGTGACTGAGTACAAAATTTTCATTTAAGCAAATAATTCAAAAGCAGAAATCACCCCAACGGTTTTCAATAGGATAAGCATATAGCCTAAATATGATTTCTAACATGGATTGTAGCTCACGTACTCTAACGCATAGGGATCACAAGAATAGCAACAAGGTTTGGTGAGTACAGAGTACCACAGATTCGACCGGGTCATAATTTCCACAGTGCAAGCCCACATGTCCGCCACCTAGCATGTGCATCACCTCAACACCAACCACATACCATGTATTTTGAGGATTCATACCTTCAGAATCAAGTTTAGAAGTGTTACTTACCTCAAACCATCCAAATCTATACTCCAACAAGCCCTTGCCTCACGAATCGGCCTCCGAGCGACTCGAATCTAGCCACAAACAACTAAATACAATCAACACACGCTAATCAATTCCATATGATAAAGCTAGGTTCTTTAACAAAAGTCAAAAATTCAACCTCGGTCCCACGTCTAGGAATCCGACAAAATTAATAAAATCCGAATACCCATTCAACTACGAGTCCAACCATACCAAAATTACTTAATTTTGATCACAACCTGACCTTCAAATCCTCAAAATTTTAGCCTATGAAGTTTCTACAAATTTTCCAATTTTTCCAACCCAAAACACTAATTAAATGATAATAATAATAATGATAGATTCATGTATATTAACTAAATCCGAGTTAGAATCACTTACCCCAATCAATTCCTTAAAAATCCCTCCAAGAATCGCCTCAACCCGAGCTCCCTAAGTCCAAATATGAAATAATACTCTAACCCTCATTTTTGGAATCTTATATTCTACCTGATGTTCCTCTTCGTGATCGCGAAGAATAAGAATCACAGCCCTCTAAATTACTCTTCGCGAATGCAGACAGCCCATCGCGAACGCACACAACCCGTTGCGAACGCGATGCACAAAATCCTCAACTTACGCGATCGCGGACACCTTCACGCGATCGCGAAGAACACTCACGTGTACTTCCCACCCTCCTCCTTCCTTCTTCGCGAACGCGACCCAGCTCACGCGTTCACGATTCACTGACTCCCCAAGCTTCGCGATCGCAGACCCATTCTCGCGAACGCGTAGCACAAATTCCCCAGCTGCCACCAACAACTCTTCGCGATCGCGAAAGAGGAAACCAACAACAGACAATCAGCAGTTCCTCAAAGTCCAAAAATGCACCAAATATTATTCGAATCACACCCGAGGTCCTCGGGACCCCATCCAAACATGCCAACATATCCTAAAACATCATACGAACTCGCTCGAAGCCTCAAATCACATCAAACAATATTAAAACCACGAATCGCGCATCGATTCAAGCCCAATCAACTTATGAACTCCTAACTTCCAAAACTAATGACAAAACATACCAAACCAACTCCGATTAACCTTAAAATTTGCATACGAGTCATAAATGACACAACGGACCTATTCCAACTTCCGAAATCAAAATCCGAGCCCGATAATCACAAAGTAAACTCTTGGTCAAACTTCTCAACTCTCCAAACTTAAACTTTTCCAACTTTCGCCAATTCAATCCAAACTCACGTACGGACCTCCAAATCCATATCTTGACACACTCCTAAGTCCAAAATCACCATGCGGAGATATCAAAACCATCAAAACTCCATTCCGGAGTCATTTATACATAAGTCAACACCCAGTCAACTCTTTCATTTTAGGCTTCCAACCTTGGGACTAAGTATTCCAGCTCATTCCGAAACATCTCCGAAACCAAATCAACCACCCAGACAAGTCACAAAACAATAATTGAGCATAGAATAAGCAATAAATGGGGAGAACATGGCTATAATACTCAAAATTACAGACCGGGTTGTTACATTCTCTTGTTCATAAACAAACGTTCATCCTCGAACGAGTCTAGAATCATGGAGTCTCAAATAGGCATGGATATCTGCTCCACATATCCCACTTGGTCTCCCAAGTAGTCTCCTCAACTGGCTGCCCTCTCCACTGCACCTTCACTGAAGCTATATTATTCGACCTCAACTTCCGAACCCGCCGATCAAAAATGGTCATCTGCTCCACATCATAAGTCAAATCCCCATCTAACTAAACCGTGTTGAAGTCCAAAACATAAGACGAATCACCGAAATACTTCTGGAGCATGGAAACATGAACCACTGGATGAACACTCGATAGACTAGGCGGCAATTCAAGCTTGTAAGCTACATCCCCAATCCTCTCAAGCACCTCAAAAGACCCAATATACCGAGGGCTCAACTTGACCTTCTTCCCAAGCCTCATAACACCCTTCATGGGTGAAACTCTAAGCAATACCTTCTCCCCTACCATGTAAGCAACGTCACGAACCTTCCGATCGGCGTAACTCTTCTGTTCAGACTGTGCCGTACGAAGCCGATCCTGAATCAACTTAACCTTGTCCAAGGCATCCCGAACCAAGTCAGTACCCAATAGCCTAGTATTGATACCCAATTGTTTCCTCATATTTTTATCAAACAATATATATACTTTCAAATATCATGTTTTGCATCATTATTTAGTTTACAAATCTATACGAGCATTTTCTATAATGTTTCATAATTTTTAGAGTTTTTAAATTGATTTCCTTGTACTTAAATTACTTGAATAATTATTACTTACTCCTTCAAATTATTTTGTGATGACTTAGTTACCAAAAAAGTATTATTTGCACCTATAACAAAGGTTTCAAATATTTTTAATTAATTTTTTATACATAATTACATTAGTATTTTTAAAGGCTATTTGCACAATTTTGCAGTAATAGCCCATATTCATACATAAATTCTCTTTATTTATATTATTTGTGTCAAAATAGCATTTTATATTTTTTATAATACTAAGTTATTATTTTAAATCATTTTAGTGCATAAATAATATTCTTATTTATTTATTAATCATTTTTAAAAGTTATTTTGGATAAATATTACCTATTTAAATAATATCCCAGATTTAAAATAATATTTTGCACCAAAATTGGCCCAGTATCCTTAGCCCAACCCAGGCCCAAGAACAAACGACCCCTTTAGTTATAACCCGGTTGGGACCCGTTCCGCGACCCGCTCGATTCTCCTCTAATCCTGGCCGTTTATCTCAAATGATCAACGACCCATAGCCATTCCCCAGTTTTAATTAGCCTAACCCGCCCCAAAACCCTATCATTTCCTCCTAGACGCCGCCTTTGAATCCTCTCTTCTCCTCTCCTCAGAAACCCTAGCCGACCTCTCAATTTTCTCCAAATTCGTCTCAATCATGGATTCTTTCCATGATTTCCTTACCTTTTATGTGTTTTCTCGATACTACTTGCAAGGATATGGTATCATTTAGTACTTGCCTATACTTGGAAAGTACTATCTCTCAGATTTGGGTCCATTCAACTTCAATCGCTTGAATCTGTACAGTAATTAGTCCATATATATCATGACCAGGCTATATGGGTCCGATTAGCCAGGATTTTCGGCCAATTTCCGATTTCTGTCAACTAGAGTTTACCTATTTTTCACTAATCCGATTTTTATTGATTCTGCATGTTATTACTTCCTTATTTGTGTTTGATTTTACAGTGTTTCCTTATTTACTTATTCGCTTTCTATCACTATATAAACCCTTCCCCATTCCTCTTTGAGACAGACGTGAATCGCTAGACTTTCACTAAAAGTTGGAGCTATCACATTATTGTTCTCTCGTTCTTTTGTTCTATACCTTGATTCTTGGCCGGCTGAAAGCCAAGGCCACCGGGATTTAACTTTTCAACCTTTTCTTGGTGCGAGCACTGTCCGGGTTTCCTTTGAAGCCCTTGGGAACTTTGACGCATTGAGATTCTGGGTTCTTATTCTTTGTTGATATTCACAAACATTGTGGAATTTTTTCTTCCTTATTGTCTGTTTAACTGGTAAGTCACTTGGCTTTGCAATTTCGTTCTTATGTGTTTATGATTCGCACCTCTTTACCTCTAAAATTCATAGCTTAATGTGTTTCTGGGCTACTTTTGTGTGCAACTTTGATTAGTTTTGCATTTTGTTTTAAACCTCTTTAGTATTTAATTTTACCTAATGCTGCCAGTTCCGAGACATGTTTATGCCTAATTTGAATATTTTGAACCCTTTTAAGTTCACTAGTCTACTATGTTAATTCCTGAATGCCTACGTTTGCTATTTGACATGAGCCTTCTTTCCCACTCTGTTCTGAATCTCTGTAATGACAGACTTGCACATGTAATGTGTTCTAATCCATTTTAAGACTCTTTTCTATCAACTATGATCTGCTCCCCTGTTAATGTGTCTCACAACATGCCTCTGTTTTGCTTAATCCTATATCCTTAGTAACTGTTTGAAACATTTAGAATGGTTATCTTAGTTTGTATTTCCATACCATGTTTGATACTTTTTTGCTTCATGATATAAGTTAACATAGTTGTCTTATGATATTGTCATGAATCCTTAGCATAATTTGGACCTTTAAGCTTTAAACCTTTTAAGTTAGTGCCCCACTTAGACTTGTTTGATAATATGCATTGTATTATGATAATCTGGTTGATCTTGTAATCTTAGGGAACTTGATTCTCCTCCAACTCCCAATGTGCTTTCTGCCAATGTGTTATTTTTGCTAAGTGTTGCACCTGCTTCTAAATCTTCTTGACCTTTTTGATTAACTCTTCTATATTCTCAACTTTGCTATGTTTGCTTTCTAAACTATAAGTGTATTTCCTCAACTTCTGTCCCTTCATCACCGTCCACTCCCCCTCATTTGTTACCTGTGCTATTCTGAACCTATCATTCTTGGCTGGCTGAAAGCCAAGGCCACCAAGACTCTTACTACTGACCTACCTAGTGTGACCACTGCTCGGGATCTATTTAAGACCCTTATGATCTCTGGGGTGATAGTGAAACTGGGGAATGGGTATACTCTGATATTTGCATGCAAAGGTAGAAAACATGCTCATAGGATTCATGTGATTTACTTGTTATCCGACTTGCTGTATATGCCAGTTAACTTCCAATGGTAGAAATCATGCCTTTAGGAAACTCACACACTCACATAACTTGTCCACCATCAAAGCACGGGTGTAAACCCTCTATTTATTCTACTACTATGTGCTACTAGACAACATACAGGAAATAAATGCCAGTGAACTTTCTTACAATTTGTATGATTATAGCATATTCATTAGATACCCTGCCTATAGGATCTCACTAGCTTATGATCTATTTTCACCCAGAAATCATTCCTATAGGACCTTGACTAATCAATTAGCTACTGTTATGTTATTGCTCCGCCTAGATAACCTGCTCATACAGGTAAAGTGTTATAAAATCAAGGTTCGATTATCAATTGTTAGAGCTCTTGCCTATAGGATACTGTCATTCGCTTAATATTTTTTATCCCCTTGTCAAGGATGGGTTCCAAGAAATATTTTCATTTGCTTAACTATTTCCACTATTAGATATAATGTCTGTAGAACAATGTCACCTTTCTAAAACTGGTATCTAAAACTAGCGTTAACAGCAAATGGTTTACTGCTTCCTCGTCTAAGCCACTAGAAGCAGTAATGTCATATATGCACGTTTGAACCCAAGGTCACATAGAAACCATGTCTATAGGGCTTAATGATTTCTAATTGGCTTCAGTTCTGAAGCTGTCCAATGCTCAATGTGAGAACCTATTTTACGTGCATTTGTTGTCTAAGTGTGGAGACTAACTTGAGCCTTAACTGCCCATATTTGAAGTCCAATATGTGTTTTGTATGTCGCCTAGTTTTGACATTTCTGAGCCACCTAAGTAAGTTCTAGAACCACCCTAGTAGAGGTCCAATACCTCTTGGACTATAGGAATGGGACGGGCAGTGCCCGCATAGAGCACGACTTAGACTTGAACTAGTGCGCTTCAGGTAAACAACTTTAACATAGTAATCGGGTAGCAGGAGATGATAGTCTGTGCCCGCTGAATAATATGAGTAACTCCCTATATCAAGAGAGTTGTGAAGTATTATTTATGTTGCACGGGGTGATCTTTTAGGTTAAAAAACTTAGGACCCCCTCCCCCTCTTTTAGATGTTGTTATTAGATCCAAATAGTTGTATCCCTATATACGTACTAAGATCTGTGCTAATCATGTTGTAATGAAATTCTTTGACCTTTACATTCGCTTTATTTATTTGATCACTTAGCCTAATTGTAATCCACATAATCTTAAGTTCGTACGGGACCCACAGTTGTGGACCTCGAAGAGTGCCTAACACCTTCTCTTTGAGGTAATTTGAGCCCTTACCCGATCTTTGGTGACATTGACTAGTCAAACAGAGTCAGTTGCATAATAGGGGCCCTAACGCACCTTAAAAAATGTTAGGTGGCGATTCTTCTTCTTTTAACACTCTATCTCCCATCCAAAAGAGTTGTCTCACGTCGAGGCCTACTTTCGCGAGAAAAAAGGGGCGCGACAGCACGGCGACTCTGCTGGGCATATACTTAGGCTCTTACCATAATGAACTTGACTTACGTGGATTACTTTCTGCATTACATGCACTTCCCTTATTCACCTTTATGTGTTTAAATTTGCTATTACATACATATCCCTTCCCCCTATTCACCTTTACTTGCTATGACCGCTCTTTTATCTTGTCAAAATCTCTATATCATGCCTACTTCCTTACCTTCTTTATTACATTCCCGCATATATTTTTATGAACTAAACTAACTCCTTCCTTTTGTCTTTCTTATATATTCTTTCTATGTTTACCTTTGCTATATTATTTACTGCTTTTACATATCATGCAAATACTTGACAATATGTTATTATTTCTGCATAAAGCATGCTCCACATCATACTCCACTCGTGCTAACTATCATCATAGCGGCACTTGATGAGTATCCGTGCTCTTCCGAAAATTGCCCTTTTAAATCGGAAAGGCTTATTTGCGGTAGACTAGTCAATCAGCAGTGCAATCGACGGTCCCGTGCCTTTCCATCTCAAGTTGTCCACTTGGGAGTACCAGTCTAGACTATTCTAGAAACCCTACTCCAACTCGAAATGTACATGCATCATGCTAAACCTAGTACGGGTTGAAGCGTTATCAACATAATAACCCGCTAAGATGAACCTCGTCCAAAGTCCGACGGGATTTTCACAATTCCAATGGACGCTATCATACTATGTGCATTACTTGGAGAAACATATGCCAACATGTTGATCATTATTGCATAAATATTTTTGGAATTAATGAAATGACGCAAATGTTAGCATCAATTTTCTCCAAGTCTACGTGTCGCTTAGGCCTACCTCGGGCACAATGAGGTCCCCAAATTAGGACGCGAATTATTGCATGACTTTGTGAAACATGTTTTAATATCGCAAACACTCTTTTAATATTCCTTACTAATTTGGTTACCTTTTTCTTTTTCTTTTTTTGATTATTCCCATTCCCAAAGGTTGGTTCGTGTATACTGGCATCTTCTCAAGAACTAGACCGCTGCATCATCCGGGCCCGTCGAGTTCTTGGGTAGCCTCGCAAATTAGCATGAATTACTTTAAAAAATAGTTTTGAGCATTTGAGACATTTTTCAGTATTCTGTTTTGAAATAATTGCTCGATCCATCAAGCCGCACTTGTTGACATTTTTAATAGTTTCTTTTTTATGCATTTGAGACATTTTTCAGTATTCTGTTTTGAAATAATTGCTCGATCCATCAAGCCGCACTTGTTGACATTTTTAATAGTTTCTTTTTTATGCATTTGAGACATTTTTCAGTATTCTGTTTTGAAATAATTGCTCGATCCATCAAGCCGCACTTGTTGACATTTTTAATAGTTTCTTTTTTATGCATTTGAGACATTTTTCAGTATTCTGTTTTGAAATAATTGCTCGATCCATCAAGCCGCACTTGTTGACATTTTTAATAGTTTCTTTTTTATGCATTTGAGACATTTTTCAGTATTCTGTTTTGAAATAATTGCTCGATCCATCAAGCCGCACTTGTTGACATTTTTAATAGTTTCTTTTTTATGCATTTGAGACATTTTTCAGTATTCTGTTTTGAAATAATTGCTCGATCCATCAAGCCGCACTTGTTGACATTTTTAATAGTTTCTTTTTTATGCATTTGAGACATTTTTCAGTATTCTGTTTTGAAATAATTGCTCGATCCATCAAGCCGCACTTGTTGACATTTTTAATATTTTCTTTTTTATGCATTTGAGACATTTTTCAGTATTCTGTTTTGAAATAATTGCTCGATCCATCAAGCCGCACTTGTTGACATTTTTAATATTTTCTTTTTTATGCATTTGAGACATTTTTCAGTATTCTGTTTTGAAATAATTGCTCGATCCATCAAGCCGCACTTGTTGACATTTTTAATATTTTCTTTTTTATGCATTTGAGACATTTTTCAGTATTCTGTTTTGAAATAATTGCTCGATCCATCAAGCCGCACTTGTTGACATTTTTAATATTTTCTTTTTTATGCATTTGAGACATTTTTCAGTATTCTGTTTTGAAATAATTGCTCGATCCATCAAGCCGCACTTGTTGACATTTTTAATAGTTTCTTTTTTATGCATTTGAGACATTTTTCAGTATTCTGTTTTGAAATAATTGCTCGATCCATCAAGCCGCACTTGTTGACATTTTTAATATTTTCTTTTTTATGCATTAGTGCTTTTCGTAATTATTATTATTTTTATATTTTTCTTTTAAGCATTATTATTATCTATCCCGATGAACCTACGACTGTGACATATAATGAGACAACACGGCATATGGATAATGATTCAGAGGATCTAGAAGACGACGTAATACATGAGGAAATTGTCGGATAAGTGGAAAATTTTGAAAACAAGCCAAAGCCTAATTTGGACAAAACTAAAGCTGTTAACTTAGGGGACTCCGAACTGGTCAAGGTAACACGCATAAACATTCATCTATCACTGTCAGAGAAAGAAGAGTACATCAGATTCCTAAAAGAATATGAAGATATCTTTGCATGGTCCTACGATGATATGACTGGTTTGAGCATATCCATAGTGGCTCACAAGCTACCTACCAATCCCATGTGTCCACCGGTACAACAGAAGCTCAGAAAATTCAAGCCAGATATGAGTTTGAAAATAAAAGAGGAAGTCACTAAGAAAATCAAAGCCAAGGTTCTCAGAGTGGTTGAGTATCCGACTTGGTTGGCCAACATCGTGCCATTCCCGAAGAAAGACGGAAAGGTTAGAGTGTATGTCGATTATTGGGATTTAAATAGAGCGAGTCCCAAAGATGATTTCTCTTTTCCCTATATACACATACTGATCGACAATTGTGCCAAGCATGAACTCCAGTCTTTTGTTGATTGCTTCGCGGGCTATCATCAGATCTGGATGGATGAAGAGGATGCTGAAAAGACAGCCTTTATCACACCATGGGGGAGGTACTGTTATAAAATGATGTCGTTTGGCCTGAAGAATGCTGGAGCCACTTACATGAGTTCCATGACAACCATTTTCCACAACATGATACACAAGGAAATAGAGGTGTACATAGATGACGTCATCATCAAATCCAGAAGAAGCATAGATCATATAGCAGACTTTAGAAAATTCTTTGATCGACTTCGAAGGTACAATCTGAAACTGAATCCTGCAAAGTGTGGCTTCGGAGTCCCTGCCGAAAAATTGCTAGGATTCATCGTCAGTCGTCGAGAGATTGAATTGGACCCGTCAAAGATCAAAGCTACCCAGGACTTTCCACCGCTGAAGAATAAGAAAGATGTGATGAGCTTCTTAGGGTGTCTCAACTACATCAGCCGTTTCATAGCATAATCAACCGTGATATGTGAGCCAATCTTCAAACTGCTAAAGAAAGATGTTGTAACAAGCTGGACTGAAGAATGCTAGAATGATATCAATGAGTATTTATCTAAACCACCTGTTCTGGTCCCACCAGAGCCAGTAAGACCACTGCTGCTTTATTTGTCTGTACTGGATGGAGCTTTCGGTTGCGTTTTGGGACAACATGATGAAACTGGAAGAAAGGAACATGCAATATATTATTTGAGCAAGAAATTCACACCTTATGAAACCCGGTACTCTTTGTTGGAGCGCACCTGCGGAAACCCATGCCTACGGAAAAGTTAGCAAAATGGTAGATATTGCTGATGAATTCGACATCATCTATGTAACTCAGAAGGCAGTAAAAGGGCAAGCATTGGCAGATCATTTGGCAGAAAATCCTATGGACGGAGAATACGAACCATTGAAAACGTATTTTCTCGACGAAGAGGTGCCATTCGTAGGAGAAGATATCATCGAAGCATATGATGGTTGGAGAATGTTCTTCGTCGGAGCTGCAAACTTCAAAGGAGTGGGTATCGGAGCTGTCTTAGTATCACAAACTAGCCAACACTATCCGATATCTGCAAAACTCAGGTTTTCATGTACCAACAATATAGCAGAATATGAGGCTTGCATCTTGGGACTCAGGTTAGCCATTGACATGAATTTTCAGGAGTTGCTGGTGATTGGAGATTCCGATCTTTTGGTATATCAGGTTTTAGGAGAATGGGCTACCAAGAACACCAAAATATTACCATATCTGTAATGTGTACAAGAGGTGATCAAGAGGTTCACAAAGATAGAGTTTAAACATGTTCCGAGGATTCAAAATGAGTTCGCAAATGCATTGGCCACTTTGTCTTCCATGATACAACACCCAGACAAGAACTTCATCGATCCTATCCCAATAGAAATTCATAAAGAACCGGCTTATTGTGCTTATGTTGAAGAAGAAAGTGACGGGAATCCTTGGTTCCACGACATCAAAGAATACTTGGCAAAGGGAGAGTATCCAGAACATGCATCTCATACTCAGAAGTGTACACTTCGAAGGTTAGCCAACCATTTCTTTCAAAGCGGAGGAATTCTGTACAGAAGGACTCCAGACCTGGGATTATTACGGTGTGTCGACACCAAGGAAGCATCCATATTGCTCGAGGAAATATATGCAGAAACCTGCGGACCGCACATGAATGGCTTTGTCTTAGCCAAGAAAATACTAAGAGCAAGATATTTCTGGATGACTATGGAAACAGACTACATCAAGTATGTCCAGAAGTGTCACCAGTGCCAGATACATACTGATATGATACAAGTGCCACCCAATGAACTCAATGCAACAAGTGCACCCTGGCCTTTCTCCGCTTGGGGCATGGATGTCATAGGTCCAAATGAGCCCGCTGCTTCAAATGGGCATAGGTTCATTATAGTGGCCATAGATTATTTCACAAAGTGGGTTGAGGCTGCATCTTACAAATCTCTAACTAAGAAGTCGCCGCAGATTATGTTCGAGATCGCATTGTTTGTCGGTTTGGAGTACCCGAGTCAATCATCACCAACAATGCCGCCAATCTCAACAGTGATTTAATGAAGGCCATGTGTGAAACTTTGAAAATCAAGCATAAGAACTCCATAGCATACATGCCGCAGATGATTGGAGCTGTAGACGCCGCCAACAAAAACATCAAGAAAATACTAAGGAAAATGGTAGACAATTACAAACAATGGCACGAGAAGCTCCCCTTTGCTCTGCTCGGGTATCGTACCACGGTTTGTATATCAATTGGGGCAACTCCTTACTTGCTGGTCTACCATACGGAAGCGGTTATCCCTGCTGAAGTAGAAATCCCTTCTCTAAGAATCATACAAGAAGCTGAGCTTAGCGACACAGAATGGGTACATAGCCGATATGAACAACTGACTCTCATCGATGGAAAAAGAATGAATACGGTATGTCACGGTCAACTCTACCAGAATAGAATGGCAAGATCTTTTAACAAAAAGGTCAGACCAAGACAATTCAAACTGGGGCAATTAGTGCTAAAGCAGATCTTCCCACATTAGGACGAAGCCATAGGGAAGTTCTCACCCAACTAGCAAGGTCCCTACATGGTTCATCGAGTACTAACAGGAGGAGCACTCATACTTGCAGAAATGGATGAAGAGATTTGGCCAAAACCTATCAACTCAGATGCAGTCAAGAGATACTATGTTTAGGATTGTTTACATTTATTCATTTGATATAACTGAACTACACTTGGCCTGATTCCCGTTTGAGAGGGGATACGTAGGCAGCCCTATGGGTTCGGTCACATTTTAATAAAATCTTCACTTTGCCATGATCAGAAACGGAGGCAGAAATTTGAGGAGGACCCTCAAAATTCTAAAGCAAGTCCAGCCAACTTCGTCATAGGCGAAATAGCCAAAGTATTGTCAGAAGTATTGCATTTAAACTGGGGCAGAATTTTGAGGGGGACCCTCAAAATTCTGAAGCAGGGAGGTCGCAATGTCTCTAAAATATGTCACAGTCACCGGTTCATCTACATTACTTGATATCACATACTACTACATTTCAAATAACTATATTTATCAAATACATGCATATGTTTTTAAAAACTGTATTCTATGACAGCCAGATGTTACCTAGGGTAACTCAAACAGGATCTCAAGGCAGGAGCAAAGATAGAGCAAGAAAACGAAAGCACGAGCCAACCTTCCCCACAGAACTCACAATTTTTCTTTGGATGCAGGCACGATAAAACAACATTATCCGCAGATACATGAAGTCACTAGCTTCATGGCGACAAATTACCTAGTTCAGATACCTCCAGCTAAGAAATACTTTACTTTCTCACCTCCTTCTCATCATTTGCATGAGGTTAAGCTCTACCTCTTCTTCTTGCATGAGGCTAAGCATTGCTTCCCTAATTGCATAAGGCTAAGCATTGCCTTTCTTTGCATGAGACTAAGCATTATCTCTTCTTCTTGCATGAGGCTAAGAATTGCCTCCCCAATTGCATAAGGCTAAGCACTGCCTTTCCCCGCATAAGACTAAGCTCTACCTCCTCTTCTTGCATGAGGCTAAGAATTGCCTCCCTAATTGCATAAGGCTAAGCATTGCCTTTCTTTGCATGAGACTAAGCATTGTGTCTTCTTCTTGCATGAGGCTAAGCATTGCCTCCCTAATCGCATAACGCTAAGCACTGCCTTTCCCTGCATGAGACTAAGCATTGTCTCCTTTTGCATGAGGCTAAACATTGCCTCCCTAATTGCATAAGGCTAAGCATTACCTTTCTTCGTATCGAGACCGAACATTGCCTCCCTAATTGCATAAGGCTAAGCACTGCCTTTTCCTCGCATAAGATTAAATACTATCTCTATTATACTATCTAAGACCTAGCACTATCCTCTACTCACCTAGGACTAAGCACTGCCCTCATCTTACACAAGACTAAGCCTTGTCTTGTCTCATTTCGCATATGACCAAGCATCATATCTTTGCATTTCATGGGCTAGAACATCGCTATTTTGTCCAAAGGCATCATAGTCCGAAGGCATCATCCTCATAGCCGGGAGACACCATTCCATGGCCCGAGGATCTCTCCAAATTGCACACCATTATTCAAAAGCGTCGTATTCCAGAGGCACCATCCTCATAGCCCGAGGACACCATTTCATGGCCTGTGAATCCCTTATCACACGCTTCATGGCCCAGGACGTCATGGTCTAAGGATATCATCCTCACCGTCCAAAGACAACCTTCATGGTCCGAAGGTAATTTGCATCACGTATAAATTCTCGCAATAACCCGTATATATTCGCATGCGCCATGTTTTATGTTTTGCGGGTAATACAGGAGGTAATCGTTCTCCAAACGGGAGCAATCTTTGCTCCGGTTTCCTTTCACAACGTTCACATCTTGCAATTATTTCAAACATAACCGACCACCATCAATTCCTGCCATTCACTCTATTTACCGTTCAGATATTTGTTCAGTGATATATACGCAATATTTCAAATTCACATTCATGATTTTGAATAAATTCATCCGATACTATCCTGCCCAAAAGAACCCTTTCCAAAAACATACGATCATTCTTATAACAACTCCCTCGGTTTCGTCAGTCGTTGGATCCAGAACTAAACACGGCCTGATTCCTGTAACACTGGGGATATGTAGGCAACTCAAGAACCAAGGTTCGGCCCCAGTTTTTAAAATCACATCATTTCTCACTCAATTCGGCCAAAATTTGTCATCATTTTCTTTACCCGGCAACTCTTTCATCATTCCCCGGTAAAGAGGGGCAACTGTCGATACCCAATTTTGCCATCATATTTTGTCAAATAATATATATACTTTAAAATATCATTTTTTGCATTATTATTTAGTTTAAAAATCTATACGAGCATTTTCTAAAATTTTCCATAATTTTTAGAGTTTTTAAATTGATTTCCATGTACTTAAATTACTTGAATAATTATTAATTACTCCTTCAAATTATTTTGTGATGACTTAGTTACCTAAACATTATTATTTGCACCTATAACACAGGTTTAAAATATTATTACTTAATTTGTTTTATATATATATATATATATAACTACATTAGTATTTTTAAAGGCTATTTGCACAATTTTGCAGTAATAGCCCATATTCATACATAAATGCTCTTTGTTTATTTATTTGTGTCAAAATAGAATTTTATATCTTTTATAATACTAAGTTATTATTTTAAATCCTTTTAGTGCATAAATAATATTCTTATTTATTTTTTAATCATTTTTATAAGTTACTTTCGATAAATATTACCTATTTAAATAATAGCCCAGATTTAAAATAATATTTTGGACCAAAATTGGCCTAGTATCCTTAGCCCAACCCCCTGGCCCAAGACAAAATGACCCCTTTAGTTATAACCTGGTCGGGACCCGTTTCGCGACCCGCCCGCTTCTCCTCTAATCATAGCCGTTGATCTCAAATGATCAACGGCCCATAACCATTCCCCCGTTTTAATTAAGCTAACCTGCCCCAAAACACTATCATTTCCTCCCAGACGCTGCCTTTGAATCCTCTCTTCTCCTCTCCTCAGAAACCCTAGCCGACCTCTCAATTTTCTCCAAATCCGTCTCAATCATGGATTCTTTCCATGTTTTCCTTACCTTTTATGTATTTTCTCGGTACTACTTGCAAGGATATGGTATCATTTAGTACTTGCCTAAACTTGGAAAGTACTATCTCTCAGATTTGGTTCCATTCAACTTCAATCGCTTGAATCTGGACAGTAATTAGTCCATATACATCATGACCAGGCTATATGGGTCCGATTAGCCAGGATTTCCGGCCAATTTCCGATTTCTGTCAACTAGGGTTTACCTATTTTTTTCCCTAATCCGATTTTTATTAATTCTGCATGTTATTACTTTCTTATTTATGTTTGATTTTACAGTGTTTCCTTATTTACTTGTTCGATTTCTATCACTATATAAACTCTTCCCTATTCCCCTTTGAGACAGACCTGAATCGCTAGACTTTCACTAAAAATTGGAGCTATCACTTTATTGTTCTCTCGTTCTTTTGTTCTATACCTTGATTCTTGGCCAGCTGAAAGCCAAGGCCACCGGGATTTAACTTTTCAACCTTTTCTTGGTGCGAGCACTGTCCGGGGTTCCTTTGAAGCCCTTGGGAACTTTGACGCATTGAGATTTTGGGTTGTTGTTCTTTGTTGATATTTAGAAACATTGTGGAATAGTTTCTTCCTTATTATCCATTTAACTGGTAAGTCACTTGGCTTTGCAATTTCGTTCTTATGTGTTTATGAGTCGCACCTCCTTACCTCTGAAATTCATGGCTTAATGTGTTTCTGGGCTACTTTTGTGTGCAAGTTTGATTAGTTTTGCATTTTGTTTTAAACCTCTTTAGTATTTAATTTTACCTAATGCTGCCAGTTCCGAGACATGTTTATACCTAATTTGAATAATTTGAACCCTTTTAAGTTCATTAGTATACTATGTTAATTTCTGAAGGCCTATGTTTGCTCTTTGACATGAGCCTTCTTTCCCACTCTGTTCTGAATCTCTGTAATGACAGACTTGCACATGTAATGTGTTCTAATCCATTTTAAGACCCTTTTCTATCAACTATGATCTGCTCCCCTGTTAATGTGTCTCACAGCATGCCTCTGTTTTGCTTAATCCTATATCCTTAGTAACTGTTTGAAACCTTTAGAATGGTTATCTTTGTTTGTATTTCCATACCATGGTTGATACTTTTCTGCTTCATGATATAAGTTAACATGGTTGTCTTGTGATATTGTGATGAATCCTTAGCACAATTTGGACCTTTAAGCTTTAAAGCTTTTAAGTTAGTTCCCCACATAGACTTGTTTGATAATATGCACTGTATTATGATAATCTGGTTGATCTTGTAATCTCAGGGAACTTGATTCTCCTCCAACTCCCAATGTGCTTTCTGCCAATGTATTATTTTTGCTAAGTATTGCACCTGCTTCTAAATCTTCTTGACCTTTTGGATTAACTGTTCTCTATTCTCAACTTTGCTATGTTTGCTTTCTAAACTATAAGTGTATTTCCTCAAATTCTGTCACTTCATCACTGTCCACTCCCTCGCATTTGTTATATGTGCTATTCTGAACCTATCATTCTTGGCTGGCTGAAAGCCAAGGCCACCAAAACTCTTATTACTGACCTCCCTAGTGTGAGCATTGCTCAGGGTCCATTTGAGGCCCTTGTGAACTCTTACACACTAGGATATGGGGTCTTTTAGCCACTCTCTTTACTACTGAGACCTGAGCTATCTCTGACACTCAGCTCTTTCTTCCTATTGTCTATTGAATATGTAAACTAGTTGGTTTAAGTGATTTCAATGTCTGGGTAATATTGGTCAATCTATGGCTGTATGGTTAGGCTTGGGTTCTCCTATGGCTTCTGGGTTGTGCTGATAAATATAGTTCCCTGTTGGGAATCTGGGTATGCTATGTGAGAGGTGTTGAAGGCCCAGACAATGTCGGGTATTTCCTTTTGGGCCCACTGTGGCCTACTATCATTGCTTATATAAAATTTTGTAATTACGTTTATCATTGTGTCTGTAATAATACTGTAATGAACAATTGGGGTGATAGTGAAACTGGGGAATGGGTATACTCTGATATTTGCATGCAAAGGTAGAAAACATACTCATAGGATTTATGTGATTTACTTGTTATCCGACTTGCTGTATATACCAGTTAACTTCCACTGGTAGAAATCATGCCTTTAGGAAACTCACACACTAACATAACATGTCCACCATCAAAGCACGGGTGTAAACCCTCTATTTATTCTACGGTTATGTGCTACTAGACAACATACAAGAAATAAATGCTAGTGAACTTTCTTTCGATTTCTATAATTATAGCATATTCATTAGATACCCTGCCTATAGGATCACACTTGCTTATGCTCTATTTTCACCTAGAAATCATGCCTATAGGACCTTGACTAATCAATGAGCTACTGTTATGTTATTACTCCGACTAGATAACCTGCTCAGAGAGGTAAAGTATTATAAAATCAAGGTTCGATTATCAAATGTTAGAGCTCTTGCCTATAGGATACTGTCATTCGCTTAATATTTTTTATCCCCTTGTTAAGGCTGGGTTCCCAGAACTATTTTCATTTGCTTAACTATACCACTATTAGATATAATGTCTGTAGGACAATGTCACCTTTCTAAAACTGGTTTCTAAAACCAACGTTAATAGCAAATAGTTTACTACTTCCTCGTCTAAGCCACTAGAAGCAGTAATGTCATATATGTGCGTTTGAACCCAATGTCATATAGAAGCCATGTCTAAAGGGCTTAATGATTTCTAATTGGCTTCAGTTCTGAAACTGTCCAATGCTCAATATGAGAACCTATTTTATGTGCATTCGTTGTCTAAGTGTGGAGGCTAACTTGAGCCTTAACTGCCCATATTTGAAGTCTAATATGTGTTTTTTATGTCACCTAGTTTTGACATTTCTGAGCCACCTAAGTAAGTTCTAGAACCACCCTAGTAGAGATCCAATACCTCCTGGACCATAGGAATGGGACGGGTAGTGCACGCATAGAGCACAACCTAGAATTGAATTAGTGTGCTTCAGGTAAACAACTCTAACGTAGTAATCGGGTAGCAAGAGATAATAGTCTTTGCCCGCTGAATAATATGAGTAACTCCCTATCTTAATGGAGTTGCAAAGTATTATTTATGTTGCACGGGGTGATCCTATAGGCTAAAAAACTTAGGACCCCCTCCCCCTCTTTTATATGTTGTTATTAGAACCAAATAGTTGTATCCCTATATACGTACTAAGATCTGAACTAATCATGTTGTAATGCATTTTTTTGACCTTTACATTCGCTTTGTTTATTTGATCACTTAGCCTAATTATAATCCACATAATCTTAAGTTCTTCTAGCACCCACAGTTGTGGGCCTAAAAGAGTGCCTAACACCTTCTCTTTGAGGAAATTTGAGCCCTTACCCGATCTTTAGTTACATTGACTAGTAAAACAGAGTTATTTGCATAATAGGTGCCCTAACGCACCATAAAAACCGTTAGGTGGCGATTCTTATTCTTTTAACACTCTATCTCCCATCCAAAAGAGTTGTCTCACATTGAGGCCTGCTTTCGCGAGAAAAAGGTGGCGCGACACCTAGCCTCATCCGGCTCAAACCAACCAACTGGAGACCGATGTTGTCTCCCATACAAGGTCTCATATGGAGCCATCTGAATACCCGTTTGGTAGCTGTTGTTGTAGTCAAACTCTGCAAGCGCTAGAAACGGATCCCAAGAACCCCCGAAGTCTATGATGCAAGCGCGTAGCACATCCTCCAATATCTGAATAGTGCGCTCAGACTGTCTGTCCATCTGAGGGTGGAATGCTGTACTCAACTCAACCTGTGTGCCTAACTCTCGCTGTACTACACTCCAAAACTACGATGTGAACTGCGTGCCTTGATCTGAAATGATGGACACGGGCATACCGTGAAGTCAAATAATCTCGCAGATATAGATCTCCGCCAACCGCTCCAAAGAATAGGTAGTCCTAACTGGAATGCAATGTGCGAACTTGGTCAATTGATCCACAATCACCCAAATAGCATCAAACTTTCTCGAAGTTCGTGGGAGCCCAACTACCAAGTCCATGGTGATACACTCCCATTTCCATTCCAGAATATCAAGTCTCTGAAGCAAACCGCCCGGCCTCTGATGCTCGTACTTCACCTGCTGACAATTTAAGCACCGAGCTACAAACCCTACTATGTCTTTATTCATACTCTTCCACCAATAGTGTTGCCTTAAGACCTGGCATATCTTTGCAGCACCTGGATGAATGGAATACCGCGAGTTATGGGCCTACTCAAGAATCAACTCGCGTAACCCATCTAAATTAGGCACACAAATCCGACCTTGTATCCGTAACACCCCATCATCCCCAATAGAAGCAAATGAGGTTCATCTTACTGACGCTCTCTGATGCAATCATATAAGGAAGACCGAGAAACCACACAAGCTAGAACCCGACTAAGCTCCGAAACATCTAATCTCACGAACTGATTGGCCAAGGCATGAACATCTGATGCAAATGATCACTCATTAATCAGAATAAATGCAAGGCTACCCATACTCACTGCCTTTCTACTATGGGCATCGGCCACCACATTGACCTTCCCGGGATGACACAAAATGGTAATATCATAGTCCTTTAGCAACTCCAACCATCTCCGCTACCTCAAATTTAGATCCTTTTACTAGAACAAGTGTTGAAGGCTCCGATGATCTTTAAATACCTCACAAGACACGCCGTAGAGATAATGCCTCCAAATCTTCAATGCATGGACGATGGCTGCCAAATCCAAATCATGAACTAGGTAGTTCTTCTCTTGAGACTTCAACTGGAGTGAAGCATAAGCAATCACTCTGCCCTCCTACATCAAGACACAACCAAGACCAATGCGAGAAGCATTACAATACACTCTATAAAAACCCGATGCCGAAGGCAAAACTAGAACTGGAGTTGTGGTCAAGGCTGTCTTGAGCTTCTGAAAGCTCTCCTAACACTCATCTGACCACCTGAATGGCACACCCTTCTGGGTCAACCTAGTCAAAGGCACAGCAATGGATGAGAAACTCTCCACGAAGCGATGATAATATCCGGCCATGCCGAGAAAACTCTGAACCTCAATAGCTGAAGGCGGTCTGGGCCATCTCTAAACCACCTCTATCTTCTTCAGATCCACCTTGATCCTCTCACTGGACACCACGTGCCCTAAGAACGCCACCGAACTGAGCCAAAACTCACAATTGGAGAACTTGGCATAAAGCTTCTCCTTCTTTAACCTCTGTAGTACAATCTTCAGATGTTGTGCATGCTCTTGCTTGCTACGTGAATACTCTAGGATATCATCAATAAATACTATGATAAACGAGTCAAGATATGGATGTAATACATTGCTCATCAGATGCATGAATGTTGTTGGGGGTGTTGGTCAGCCCAAAAGACATCACAAGGAACTCATAGTGACCATAGCGGGTCCTGAATGTCGCCTTCAAAATATCTGAGTCCCAAATCCTTTACTAGTGATACCCAGACCTCAAGTCAATCTTAGAGAACACTCTAGCTCCCTGAAGCTGGTCAAATAAGTCATTAATGCGAGGCAAATGATACTTGTTCTTAATTATAGCTTTATTTAACTGCCTATAGTCGATGCACATCCTCATAGTACCATCCTTATTCTTCAGAAAGAGAATCGGTGCACCCCAAGGCGACATACTAGGCCTAATGAACCCCTTATCAAGAAGTTCTTGAAGCTTCTCTTTCAATTCCTTCAATTTTGCTAGTGCCATATGATACGGAGGAATAGAAATGGATTGAGTGCCCGACACCAAGTAAATACCAAAATCAATATCCCTGTAGGGTGGCATGCCCGACAGTTCTACAAAAAACACATCCAAAAAGTCGTGCACTACCAGAACAGCATCAATAGTAGGAGTATCAGCACCAACATCCCTCACAAAAGACAAGTATGACAAACACCCCTTCCTAACCATCCGTTGGGCCTTCAGATATGAAATCACCCTACTGGAACATAGACCAGAGAACCTCTCCACTTGATCATAGGTAAACCCGGCATCGCCAACGTCACGGTTTTAGCATGATAATCCAGAATAACATGACAAGGGGACAACCAATCCATACCTAGAATCACGTCAAAATCAACCATACTAAGCAATAAGAGATAACTCTAGTCTCCAATCCTCCAATAGTCACCACATATGACCGATACACACGGTTCACAACAATAGAATCACCCACCAGCGTAGATACGTGAACATGAAACTAAGGACTCACAGGGAATATACAAATATCGACTAAAATAGGATGATACACACAAATAAGTGGAACCAAGGTCAAACAATATAGAAGCATCCCTGTGGCATACTGAGACAATACCTGTAATCACTGCGTCTGAAGCAACGAACTCTAGCTTAGTAGTGAAAGCATATCATCGAGCCTGACCGCCACCTGATCGGCCTCCCCTCTAGGGCGACGTCGAGCTACATGAGCCCCACCCCGAGCTGGCTAGGAGGGTGGTGAAGTAACTGGTGTGGAAGTCATAACCAGACCCCTTTGTTGAACTGGACCTCCCAAGAGATGGGGACAATACCTCCTCACATGCCCAAACTCCCCACACTCGTAGCAACTCCGATCAGTCAATGGTGGTGGAGACTGAATCGGACCCCGAGAACCAGAATAGCTACTGGAAGAGCCTGGTATAGATGAACCCTGAACTGATGGAGCACGAGATGAGCTCTGAGCTAGGAGGGCACTGAGAGATGAGTAACCCAAACGAGCACTGTATGAACCATGGCTAGCTGATGCACCACGATGAATCAGACAAGCCATCTGAGAGGGACTATAAGGACGACCCCTGCTGTGGTGGGACTAACTAGAAGAAACACCACTGAAACCACCAAAATCACGAGGCAGGCCCCTTGGCCTCCCTCTCCTCATGCTCCTCACTACGGACCCTCTCTAGCCACCGAGCAATATCAACCACCTCGTCGAACCTAGTACCTGATGCAATCTCTCGAGTCATAACAAAGCGCAGTCCATAGTTGAGGCCATCGATGAACCTCCTAGTCCTCTCCCTCTATTTGGGAACCAACCAGATCGCATGATGAGCCAACTCTAACAATTTCATCTCGTACTGGGTCACAAACATACCCTCTTGGCGTAGCTACTCAAACTGCCTAAGCAACTCCTCCCTGCAGGTCGGTGGTACAAACTTCTCCAAGAAGAGAACGGAGAACTCTTGCCATATAAATGGTGCAGCATCGGCTGGCCTACTCCACTCATAGGCCTCCCACCATCTGAAGGCTACTCCCGATAGCTGAAAAGTAGTAAATGAGACCCCACTAGTCTCCAGAATACCCATCGTGCGAAGAATCCGCGAGCACCTATCCAAGAAGTCCTGAGCATTCTCTGACTCATCCCCACTAAATGATGAAGGCTTGATCCTCCCAAACATCTCTAGTCTCTTCTGCTCCTCGTCACTCATAGGGGGACCCACATGGGCCTGAGCAACTGCAATCGGATGGGCTGGTAGTACCCCCGGTATCTAAAGTCCCTGCACCACCTACTCTAGAGTACGGGTGTCGGGAGTTTGAGCACCTCTTCAGGCCTGAGAAGTGGCTGGTGCGGTCGGAACTGAAACCGCCTGAGCAAGGCTAGTGCATACAGTCTATATTTGGGCTGGATCCTCCTAAAGGCCTGGAATCACAATGGGCACAGCTGGTGCCTGAGCTGGTCCCACCGGCTCAACTGCATCTGGAATCTGCTCCTGAGCTGGAGCAACTTGTGGGTCTACAGGTGCTGCTATAGCTGTTGTACGAGCTGCAACTCGACCTCTACCGTGACCCCTACCTCTCATGGCCCTAGATGGTGGTACTGGTGCCTGCACATCCGATCCAGTAGCTCGTGTCCACGCTATCTGTGAGAGAATATAATAACAGAAGTTTAGTTTCCGGAGTAAAAATATTCGCATGATAAGAATACAAGAAGGTGGAGTTTTTCCTAAGGATTCGGCAGCCTCTCGAAGATAAGTACAGACATCTCCGTACCGATCCGCAAAACTTTACTCAACCTACTCATCACTCATGAGACCTATGTAACCTAGGCTCTAATACCAACTTGTCACAACCCAAGGCACAACATGTCGTGATGGCGCCTATCATAGTACTAGGGAAGCCGACATCCGCAAATAACCAAGCATCTTTGAATCGAAAACACAATTAAATAAGCTTAATCGTGAAAATATCATAATAACTGATAAGAAAATACCACAACTTATTACAAAATCCCCCAAAATCCGGGTGTCACTGAGTACATGAGCATCTAAATGACAATACAGTCTAACTGCTAAAAATAATTGTCTAGAAGGATAGAACAGTGCAAATAAACTGAAAAGAAGGAGCGTCGAGGTTTGTGAACGCCAAGGCAGCTATCTCAATAGTCTCCAAGCAACTGATGCTCCAATCTAGCACCTGCCGTGTCCAGAATTTCCTAGATCTGCACACGAAGTGCACAACTGACCCTATGTACTCAATAAATAACAGGACTATCCTTGGGCTGAAAGCAGTGACGAGCTCAGAAAGGTGCAGTCTAAATCTAGATTATAACAGTACAGGTATGACAGGAAATATGACAGTAATATATCAGAGAAACTCATAATCAGTTGGTACACAATACAGGAATGTAGACATGTTTTTAAGTTTAACAGTGTAAACTTAATACAAATAAAATATGCCAAGTATGACTGATATGAGGAATGTTATATCTCTATATCTACATGTCAATGTGCAAGTCACATATGATGCATCACAATGATAACCTCATGTATTCCCACTATCAGAGTACTCAATCTGACTGTCTCAACTATCACTCATCACACTCAATCACTCAGCACTCACTGCTGAGTGAGTGCTGATATGTCAGACTCCGGAGGGGCGGATCTTGCCCAAGCGCTAATATAAAGCTAATCAGACCTGCTGCGGCGTGCAACCCGATCTCATAATAATAAAGCATATAAGGTCTGCTGCGGCGTGGAGTCCGATCCCAGAATAATTGAAACCCCAAATACGAATACCAAATATCTACTGAAAAAAATAATAATAATAAAAGAAAAAAACCCCAATGGCCCCTCCTCTGGGTCAAGCTTGCTACAGTTCAAAAGAAAGCCTTTGGACTTAATCTTTTCTCTTAAAAACTCTTCCACGCGCATGACTCCAAATAAAATGCACGAATGGATTTGGTCTATAGGCTTTTAGGGTACGTGCGCACATACAGCATGTAATGGAGTCCGAAACCAAAATGTGGTTATTTTGGACTCAAAGAACCAAAATCTATGGAAAGATAACTAGTGACCATAATATATATAATGCCCTTTTAAAAGGCGCTATACCTTAACGACTGTTTGCCTAGTTAAGTATAGCGCCCTTTTAAAAGGCTCTATATATATGACGCCCTAACTTACAGCGCTATATCTATTATGTGGGCCCACCAGTAATTCTTCTAGGCTTAACTGACATAACAATAATTCAATTGGGTATAGCGCCCATATTTAAGGCGCTATACCTCAAATAATTGTACCCCCAGACTGGTTTTTGCCTTATTTAAAGAGGTTAAGGATTTTGTAAAAATCCATTCATAAATATTTTCAAGTCTTCCGAAATATTTTTCGTTTACAAAATACATTTAAATGAACCAGAAGTGATTCGGTATTTGATGAAGGAGATTCTAGAGATAGAAAAGGCACTAGTTGTTCATCATGCAATGGATGATCTTAACTTCCTGGGAGGAACGGAGGATCAGTACTGGGATTTGTTAGAAAATGAAAAATTGCGTAGCGATGATGATTATCCTGTTTTCCTAACAGTTGTCGAGTGGGAGGGACTACCTAAGTTTCTACCATAAACGTTGGACGTTGGAGTCCCATATTATTGTACAAATCAAGCAAGTGGTCTTATTGATGATAGCGATGAAATACAAGAAATGTGTGTCAATTGGGGTCTAGATTACGATGCCCTCGGTCCTGAAGGATGCGTACACGATGTTGACAAAGAAGATGAAGACAGTGACAATGCAATAGTGCAAGACAATGACGATAATGGTGAATGACAATTTGTTTTTGCTTGGGGTGTATGTTAAATTGTTGTACTGAAGTATTAATGCTAAATATCAATAAGACTTAACACTAATGGAAACATAATTTTATTTCATACATTCTGCAAGATAAACTTGTACATACACTTATTACAACAAATTACAGAAACAAAACAGTACGTGTACCCTTGATAATTGGGCACATTGGATGAACTTCCACCAGAAGCTGTATTACCACCGCTACCCAAACCAGCTGAAGGACATTTGCGATGGTCGTGTCCTGTTTGTGAACATATGCTACATTTACGGGCATAAACGGTATCACCAACATCCATTTGGTTCCGTATACGCGTTCGTTTTTGCACTTGTAGTTGACGCAAATACTCCTTGTTACACACCATTTTAAATGGTTCAGGCGGCCAATAATGTTCAGCACCTACTGGTTGCAACTGTCCACTATAGGTGTTTAAGTATGCAGCAACACTATATTATTTATCAACGTACCTTGTTGTCGCGAAACCTGTATGTTGAAAGCACTTCATGGCATGTGAGAACGGCATGTGATAGATGGACCATTTCCCACAGGAGCATAACCTTCTGGATTCATTGACGGTGTGTATATTATTCCCCCGGTTGTGATGGATAGCGATGCGAACTTCAAAAATATTTTGCTCATTGCAATACTACAAAAATGAATGCCAGTGTGCTCGCTTCCTGTATTTCTCAAGCCTTTTCATCAATGACGATGCACATCTAGCCCTTTCAACAAACCTCTCCGCCATCTTCTTGAATGGAATCCGCACCGTGGTAGTGACAGGCAATCCACGGGCAGACTTCAATAATCCACTGAAAGACTCTGACATATTTGTAGTCAGAATTCCCCATCTTCTGCCACCATCCGCATGCAAAGTCCACTTGTCAGGCTTATGTCGCATCAACCAACAATAGGCTTCTTCGTCTTCCTGCCTGATCGATTCCATGCGACTCTTGAATTTACACTCTTGGTGATCTATTGCAGCCATCCACATTAAATCATGCAAATCCTTGTTGGGATGTGCCTTCTGGAAATTAGCCTTCAGGTGCCTCACATAGTAACAGTGGTAGGTATACGATTCCTGCCATGCAGGCAAATTCTGTATAGAACTTAAAATACCTCCATGCCGATTAGATATTAGACAAATACCTGAATGTTGTCTGATAACGTGCTCCTTCAAGTGGTTGAAAAATAGTATCCACGTATCTTGGATTTGGCACAAATAGCAAAAGCTAGGGGAAATATACTTCCATTAGCATCTACTACAATGACGATCAACAATTTAATATCATACTTTCCATAGGCATGAGTGCCGTCTATGGATATTACCGGCCGGCAATGCACAAAACCATCAATTGCTGGTTTAAATGCCCAGAACACATATATGAATATATGTTCTGGTATTCCTGGACTCCGCTCAAGCTTTCATTCAACAGTAGTCCCGAGGTTAAAGTGTTGCAATGCGGCCATGTACCTGGGTAGAGATGCAAAGGACTTATCCCAGCTACCATAAACAATTTCAAAGGCACGTTTGCGCCCGAGAAATGCCTTTCTTTTGGTAATGGTACACCTATATTTCTGGTGGACAGATGTTATACACTCTTTGATCTTGTACCTTATGGACGCTTCAATGTGTGGAATCAAGACAAGAGAAATCAAGTCAACATTCAAGTTAAAATGATTCCCACTGAATGTGTCCATTTCACAATTGTGGGTGCCAATGTATTTACCCATAACCCACATATGTTTTTTCTTCTTCCTGTCATGCAGCATCCAATTACAACCCGTAAACTATCTACGGCAAATAACCTTGTATACATCCGGAGATGACTCTGCTACTGTGATCTTACGACACTCATTTACGCTGTACATTCGCATCGCCCTTCTTAGGCGCGCTTTATCAGGAAAAAGCATGCCCTTTGACAGCGTCGTTGCTCTATATTCATCCCACATTGTTGTCCGAATTTTGTCAATATCCCTTGTGAGGGAATCCACATCCGGCATATTTGGCAAATGATCAAGGTAGGGAAGCTTCCTTGAATGAAACGACACGTGGGACTCGTACACTCTTGGTCTAACGGGAGGTGGAGCATGCTCCCTCGTCAAATCAGGTTCAACATTCTCTTCCTCCTTATCAACATCCTCATCGGGGAAGGGTATGTTATCTCCAGGCTAATCGACATTGTTGTCATAATCACTATTCTCTTCCTGACTCTGCGCATCTGCAAGATCCCGATTAAATATGTCAACTTCGTGTAATTGAGTAAGGACAGGACCTTCAATTTGCTCGTTTTCACTACACAACCAACAAAATAATGAGTTACTCAAATTGATCCAAACTTTACATATAGCTTTATCACTTCACTTACAAATCATAATGTGTTGATATCCCATGATGGACATTATCCTGTTGATGATGACTCCCAGATGGACCACCATGATCCAACACACCAAAACTAGGCATATTCCAAGTGGGTGTTAGTTCATAACTTGTAAAATTCATATCTGGCCGGTACCCCATGTGGATATATGGGTGTTAATACAAATACAATACATAAAAATAAACATCTTAACACAAAGAAAAATTGAAGTTTACCAATCGACTTGTGGATTATGTAAACTAGGTGAGAAATTATTTTCTCGCTCCTCATTCGCCCGTGGAGATAAATTTAGATTAGGCCAAACTCTTTCACATAGAACCTGTTTGGCTAACACTGCTCCAAAATAATCACCCGATGATTGAGGGATATCCCTACTTTCCGCAACCTCATTATTGCGAACGTCTTCAGCCTTGACGTATATTTCTAACATTGTTATCACAAGCAATTTCCGGTATTCATCCGGAGTCCTCAAAAAATCTCTCAGAGTTTCATCGTCCTTGATGTTAAACTCAGCATAACAAACAACCCCTTGCGGAGTGAAAAAATACGGATATCTTCCGGTTACTTTAATATTCACCGAACGTTTGCTCACACTCATATTTTTACATAACAATGATACGAACGTATCGTAATCCATTGTAAGTGGCAACTTAATATGACACTGTAGGATAAACTATAGCTTACTGAGTTATTCGCCACCACAACCTCATCTCCTCCCCCCAATATAATGAAACCCTAATTCTTCGCTCTTCAGATATTATGAAAAAATACAAAATAACTTAACGAAGAAATATTTCAGAAGACTTGAAAATATTTATGAATGGATTTTTATAAAATCGTTAACATCTTTAAACAAGGCAAAAATCAGTCCCGGGGTACAATTATTTGAGGTATAGCGCCTTAAATATGGGTGCTATACCCAGTTGAATTATTGTTATGTCAGTTAAGCCCAGAAGAATTACTGGTTGGCCCACATAATATATATAGCGCGGTAAGCTTGAGCGTTATATATATAGCGCCTTTTAAAAGGGCGCTATACTTAACTGGGCAAACGGCCGTTAAGGTATAGCGCCTTTTAAAAGGGCACTATACTTAACTGGGCAAACGGCCGTTAAGGTATAGCGCCTTTTAAAAGGGCGTTATATATATTATGGTCACCAATATGTTTTTCACAAATTTTGGCTCTTTGAATCCTAAAGAACTACATTTTGGTTCCGGTCTCCATGTGATGTATATTGCATATGTCACTAACTAATTCAATTTGTAGCTACAAAAGCAATACCTTTAAATTCACCGACTTTAATTTTATTTTAGATTCCCCAATGTCAGAAATTCTTTCTACATAGAAGTAGTTATGTAAAACATACCATAACATGTTCTTGAAGTATTAGTCTAGAAATATATCTTGTTCTTCCAATTAATTTATTCTTTTAATTTATGTTTATAAGCAATAAACATATTATGGCATCGATAGTTGTTAAAGAATACACTTATCCCTTATTAGTAATAGAAAGATTTTCAAAACAATTTATAATGTCATGGACCATTCCTTCAATTTTCTTTAGATTTTGGGTTGAATAAGCAAATTCTTTCAATTTTATCAGACTCATTGTTTTCCGGTTCCGATCATGTCTACCTGGGATAGTTTTTGAGCGAACAAAAGCTTCATGTATTTCGGTTGACTCAATAAGAGTTTATATATATANATATTAAAGGAATAAAGTTACAATATATATTGACATTGTGGTTAAGCCAAGTGACAAGCTAATAAAAGCCACTTGGTAATTTTTAGGATAAAATATAAAAAATATAGAGAGAGAGGGGAAAGTATAATTTGCAATGAGATTAAACCAAGTGGCACTATGAAAAAGTAGCTTGGCAATTTTAAGACTATATCTATTAGGTTATCTAATAAAATTAAATTTGAATTAAGGATAATGTTTGAATCCATAGATAAAGTTTTTAAATTTGAATTAAAATATAAAAGAAATTATCTTGAATTGAATGATAGACATTTTTTCTTTATATATATATATATATATAAAATTGGCATTATGCTTAAGCAACTAGCAAGCTAATAAAAGCCACCTGGCAATCTTTAGGATAAAATANCTGGTTGGCCCACATAATATATATAGCGCGGTAAGCTTGAGCGTTATATATATAGCGCCTTTTAAAAGGGCGCTATACTTAACTGGGCAAACGGCCGTTAAGGTATAGCGCCTTTTAAAAGGGCACTATACTTAAC